>CAEGAG010280043.1:0-16380 GCA_903067065.1 Brachyrhaphis terrabensis
TATATATATATATATGCACACACACTGCTTTTGAGTTGATTTCGTAGGTACTAATAAAATGTTTTGTTTTCTTTGTCAAGCACAATAAAAAATCCACACTTTAGTTCCTATTCTACAAATAGTCACTGAATCTGTTACAACACTGGCTTTTCCTGCAAACACTTAGGGCCTTAAGCAGCAGAAGTCCCCACATTCCGTCCTACAACCTTCCCACTACCCCTAAAGTCAATCAAGTCTTTTTGCTTCTGGCTGCAAAAGAATCTGTATACTCCCTTCTGTCTAGTTCTCTCTGCGGAGAATCCCTCATGTCTACATTTTCTTTTGCGTTTTAACATGGCAGGGATTAGTCTGCATATCCCTGGTCTTACCATGGCTCAAAACAAGCAGGCGAAATGCTTGCTCCATACAAATTGAGATTGGATTTGCCAACTTGACGCCTTAGGTTATAAAGCATGGATATTCATCTAATTGCAACAGCACAATGAGGGTGTAATTACACATGCAGACAAACAGTTACAGTGTAATTACTGTGTCATTGGAAAAGGAATAAAATACTCTGAACAAGATTTCGGCGACTACGAGGGAGACAAACGCTCCTGAGCCACTCATCGTCAGGGGAAACCTCCACCAAATATACAGACCAGGGATGATTTGGAAGAGTCTCTATCAGTTTAGTTTGCTCACATTTTGGTTGAGGCGAATTCACAACCAACCTAAGACATAAAAACATAAATACAAATTAAAAAGCTTTAGATTGGAGGGAGATGTGGGACAGCACAGTGTGTTAATTTGACTTCAAGGTTTTCTTTGGATTTTGTTGCATTAATGCCAGAGGAAAAAAAAAAAGAAGCCCACTAGTTTTAATCTCACCACACTCCTGTTGTTCCAGGTCTCTTCCTGCATTCCTACAACTCTGAACCAGATTTAACTGTTACAGAAAAGTCATGAAGGGCTGGATTGTCAACACTCAGCAACGCACTAATGCTGTGTTCCCACTGTGGCTAAAAACACATCCCTAAACTTAGAAAAGTGTTTGTATACCATTTCCTATGGAAAAGGATGGGACTGATTCTTATGGTCAGAATAAATCTGGATAAGGAGAGAACGGCATGGATTGTATTTTTTTTCTCCCAGACATCGCTCCTTATGACTCTCACAAAGCTCTGTCCATCCACTGCTTTTATTGTCCATCCCTCCAGAGAACTCTGGAAATATTACAGTAAACGATTTTCAAACAACAATTTTATTGCATCCCTGATTATTATATAGAATGTTTTTTAATATGCATCATTAGTTTTACTGACCTTCAACTTATCACAGGTTTGCTGCACTTCTGGAACACTATTTAGATGTGATGGAATGCTCCTGAACAAAGAAAAGAAAAAAACAGGCTGATAATCCCCCTGCAGACAGTTTGTACCCTGGAAACTGATAGTAAGGTGAAGAGTGAAGCTTTTGTTTATCCAACCTCACTACCACCGTGAGTCTTCAAGGAATTCCGTCACATTTTGAGAGTGAAAAATGGCGGAAATTGTATACTGACAACATGCCACAATGATTTTCCACAATCTTCATTCTTGTTGCCTCTTACTCTTGATATTTGCTTAGACTTCAGACTGTAAAACACCAAGTTTGGATTTAATTATTTTAAACAAAAATTTATGTTAGAAACACATTTTATTATTTTAAAATGTAAAAACTTCCCCGTCAGATCTACGACAATAGAAACAGGTAGAAGCTTTCCATACATGCTTCTGCTCCCATTTCATACAAAAAAAATAAATTAAAAAACATCCTACTGACAGATAATATTTAGTCCAATTTATACCCACAAATTCTCACAGAAGACAGCAGAATTTAGAAAATTACCTCCATCCTCAGCTGTCAAAGAACGTGTGGAACATTTACCTGGCAGGTATGAACTGACGTCACACATCCTGAACTCGACGCCTCCCTGTCCCAAACAATAAAGTCTGGTACTAAATGAAAAAAAAAAAAACTCCAGAGCTATTAACAGATGAAATGACTAGTACCTACAAATTAAAACAAACAGAAAAAAAACACACAAAAAACTTGACAATGTGCAATATTTGGTTCACAAAAATAAGGCAAGATTTTTGAGGACTTGTATTTGGAGAAAAAAAGAATAAATCAATTGCCTGCATAAAAGAAGGCTTTGCTGATGACAAACTGTGATTATTAATAATTTGTAATCAGCGCAGAGTGATGCAATCTGCTTGACCAGGCTCTATATTGTGCTTTTTACTCTTTTCACAGTGAACAAATTCTTCAGATGTATTTTCAGAAATAGAATAAATGGTCCATAAATGTCAGATTCCAACCTGATCATCGTTAGATGTTAGCAGGTCATTTTTACAGTGCTTGTGATCCGAACGACGAGTGTGTGTTTACATTTTAAAGTGGTTGGAATATTCTAGTTGAAGCATATTAGTTTGACTTTGTTGCTTTTGACAAAAACGGTTGAAAATGAAAGGCTGTAGCCGGGTTCTAATGGCCCAGCTGAATCGGTAAATGTTACCAAACTGAAGCAACCCTTTGCTCAGAGGGCAGTCATATCTGCATGCGCGCTGCGATATGTGTGTATTAAACTCCAGGGCCTAACAAATAATGAATAACATCTCTGTTTTTCTTTTCATTTTTTTTTCCATTTCTTTAGTCTATGGAAATTACTTTGTCTTTGTAACTGACATCTGTTCCTCTCCTGCTTCCCCCCTCGCGCTATTCTTCTTTTCTCTATAATCAGAGAACTCAGTGGTTACAAAACCTGAGCTTTCTACCCCCCACTCATTTGAAGAAGTCTGGCCTGTCATATCTGTATTTTTTATGTGTCACCAAACTTAAATAGACAGTCATTGTGTTACAGGCACATTCATTCCCTGAGCTGTATTTTTGTACAGTAGGTCAGGACTCTGGTGTCTGGTAAATGATAAAAGTTCTATTCAAACGCACTAATTGTCAGTGTGCTGCTCTGATTGACATGTCTTAGATAAATGCAGACTTAGTATTTTTGTACACGCTTGCACAATATAAAAGGCCAATTTATTCCTCTGTTCTCTTTTCTCTTTTTCCTTGCACGGTTCATTTGATTTTTTCTCCTTTTTTTTCTTTTCTCTTCTTTCCTTTTTTTTTTTTTTGCTCACCGCCTCTCTCCCCTACCCTGTCTCTCAGTCTCTCAGAGTCAATTTGTAAATATTACCCATGTTGGGAATTAGCCCCGGCTTTTTAGATATTTAAAATCTTCAATTGTATTCCAACGAGTGTGTGTTTGATCGAGGGGAGGACTGCGAGACTCGGTCGGCTCCTCGGTATTCCTGGGTGGCTATCAGTGGCCTGCCTTGTCCTTATGAAACATTTATCAGCCCGTTTTATGTCTTAATGATCACGTTAGGATTCCCCCGCTTGGTTATAAATTCAGTACAGAAAAAAAAAATGGACTGTTCAGACAGTGAAAGAGAGATGGCGACAATAAAGGAACAGAAAATTAGACAATCCAGAAAATAAGAGAGGGGGGAAGGGGGTGACAGGGCATCACATTCCTGGGAAAACAGCCTTATCCACTCACTGCAACTCAAACTGTTTGGAAAAACTCATGTTTTTCCCTCGGAATAAGCACGCTCACGCACACCTCCCCCTTCGTCATCTGTCTTCCCCATTTCTGTTTTATGTTTTTATAATTAAAACATAATATTTATCTTTCCACAACAGAAGGCTGCCTTACATTGTCAGGTAGACTGTTTGCATATTAATATTCTTAATACATCAGCAAGCTATCTTCTCAGGTGTCATGCTGAAACCGAGCTGCAAGAAGAGACGAGGAGCTGACTCACAAACACAGCTCCTCCTGGAGTTTAGAAGCAGTTCTGGGTCAATTCATCCCGCCGGTGTCAACTGTCCTGTTGCCACTTCCTACCATTCTGTACACACAAACAAATTACCTGTTTTCTTCACCATTCATTATCAGTTCATTTCTCCTGTTAAATCAGTTACATGTCTGTAACTCTGGGCTCAGATGTTCTGGATTCGCTGAGGAGGGAATGATGACAACAGTTCTGATCTCCTCTGGGGCCTGCAGACCCTCTGAAAATATGACCAATCAAAATAACAACCAGCTCAGCCTGGCCAATTCCCTTCGATTCCCATTTCCCTTCAGGTCACCATATGGAATTTCTCCCATTGAGTTCTATTTCTTCAAATAAATTTCAACCGGGCTCTGAGGGTACAGAAGAGGAAATTATGAACAATGACATCATAGTTCTGTGCGGTTTTGTAATTGTAGTTTCCTTGTAGTTGTAGCTCAGCCAAATTGGAAGTGAACAGAGCTGTTCAGTCTGCACTGACTTCTCTTCCAAATATTGAGCAATTAACGTTGAATCAAGAGGAATGTTTAAGACATTTTATCTCTGGCAAAGATGTCATTTTGTTCAACACTTCTCTCTTTGCAGTATGGGATGCTTGCTTACAATGCAGGGAATTTTGAGTTTCTTCACAAGGGAGCTGGCGAGTTACATTCATCATGACCAAACATTAGTGATTGGGTAAAATCAGATCCAATCGTTTCAAACTTCAACAGAGTCCATGCCTCCATGTAGCGGTTGGGTTGTTTCTCCGTAGCCGAGGATCTAGATTCTAAATAAAGCAAAGTATAGAACAAGGGGACATTTTTTACCATTCTACGTCTAGCTACTATACATTATTTATTAGTTATTTCCTTACACACACTTATTAGCAGTGTGAATCAAGAGGCAGGCAGCTGGCAGGTTCAAATTGTCCCGCGGTACACCGTACCGTATGGTACCTGAAGAAATTCGATGCAACAATAATTGCAATGGTATAAAACAGGGTAAATGACCAACAGCGTTTGAAACTGAATAAGGAACGTTAAAAAAAAAAAAAAAACACCAAACAATTACATGGCACGAAGGAATGCTTGGTTTTAATGACCCACCAGTAGATGGCAGTGTTTGGGTGATGGCATTAACTGCAACTGCATCAAATAGATAGCAAATGTCCAAATAACCAGACTGATAAAAAGCAGTCGACATCAAGACAAAGAGATAAATTAACATCATAGTCACAGCTTGTGCTATTGACTGAGCGTGTTTGCCCAGCCTAAACATCGAGATGCACATACAAATCCAGAGATCCAGACTAAATAAGTGTTTTGCTGCTCTTTCAGTCCACAAAAACCCGGCAAAGCTCGGCGGCGGTTGGAAAACTTTCTGTTCTTTGATTGTTTATGTGTGTGCTTAACAGAGGGTCAAAGGGACGGAGGGGAGGGCAGAGCTGCGTGAGCGCGAGTGCCAAGTTCCTTTTCTCTCCGTCTGGTGACAGCTGTCTGACTCCATCAATGTGGGATTCCTGTGAAATGAGGCAGGGCCCTCAGTCAAGGAATGCAAATGATGGCACTGGTTGGCGGAGCGGGCGGCGGTATTGAGGCACAGAGTCGGGTGGGTGGGTGGAGGGCGAGGGGACCTTTGTTTGAACAAGTCAACTTGGGGCACGACTGGGTTTCCTCCTGTGTGCAGAAGAGCAGAACAATACGCTGACCTTTGCCTTGTGAAAAATGGAGGGCCGAGCGCGTGATATGATGAGTGAGAGAGCACCCGCTTTCGCCTCTTCTCCTCGTCTTGTCCACTTTTTCTCCTCTTCCTCTTTTTTCACTCCTTCACTTTATCATTCTTTTACTCCCCCATGCCCCACCTCCACTCCCTACCCCATCCATCGCTTCTCCTCCCTCCCCTCTTAACCCCCATTGACAGGTCACATAATAAGCCTTTTGTGTCAACATCAGGGAGCTGACATGACAGCAGAAAGCTACATGAAAAATTAGCTGTTTCCTTAGCTGTAGCTATCTCCTCATCACAGCAGAAGAAGAAGAGACACGGAGCGAGGGAGAAGTGGGGGAGAAAGAGGAAGAACGGGAAATGGAGGAGAGGAGGAGGCAAAAGAAAAAGAAAAAAACAGAAGAGGAATTAAGTCCAAGGATTAAGATCTCTGAGCTTTCGTTTTTTTTTTTTTTCTTTCCTTCCCTCTCTCCCCCTGCCACATTCCAATTGTTCTTAAAATATTTGGCAATGTCAATTAGTAAGTGAGCAGAGCTAGCTGATGAACACAATTTTCCAGGCGACTGAGCACCCTATTGTTGTGGAGCGAACAGCAGATTTCTGAGGTCATTATCATTCCCTGTTAGCCGTGCCCAGCTGCTCTCCTCTTGGCTCCAGCCAAACTCTGCTCTTCTCTGTCTCCCCCCCTCACTCTTTATTTTTTTCATCTCTAACCTGCTATCTTATCCTGTCCTACCCCATCCCCATCTTTTTGCCTTCTCTCCTTCTTCGTCTTCAGCCCTCGTCTTTCCAGCGCCATGTTCAGTGGGCTTAAAGCTGGTCCGGAGCTGGCAGCAACAGGGGGTCTTCATCTAAACGACAGAGAGGGAGAGAGCGAGGGGGAGGAATAGGAAGGGGGGGTGCAACATTGTGGGGATTCAGTGCAGGACAGAATTAGGGAGGGAAGTGCTGGGAGAGGGTCAGATAGGGGCTGGTTTGAGATTCTCACTGTATGTAAAATGGCCATGGTTTATGGTTTTAGTCTAGTCTCTAGCTTGGCCATGCCTCCATGCACTATTTTACTCAACTCTCATCTACCTTCAGTACTCAGTCTGGGATTTCTGCCATTGAGTTTGATTTTATTAGTTGAACTTCAACAAAAAAGGAGTTGTGAACGATGACATCAATTCATCGTTCACACAATGAATTGAACGATGCACTTCTTTAAAATTAGAAGTTTGCCTCATGATATTGGTTTGTCAACGGTAGCAGAGGAAGTGAACGAAGCCATTCAGTCTTTGTTGGCCACACTTCTGAATATTGAGCAGTTAAAGTCGGAACAAGCAGACTGTTTATGACACTTCGTTACTGACGAAGAGGTCGTTTGGCTTGGGACTTTTCTCTTTGCAGTGAATGACGAACACAAAGTTTCCAGTTAGCTTTTTAGCGTAGCTTCCTTCACAGTCCAGCTGGTGCATTACATACATCACAGCCAAACGTCAGTGATTGGGTAAAATCTGAAATCAAACACATAGAAATAAAAAAAGAAGTTGTTCTTTACAACCAAGTGTTGTGTGCATTAATAACATTTAGGGCTATTTTTGATTTAGAAGCACAACTAAAGAAAAATAGACTTGAGTGGCTTTAGCAGGAGCAAAAAATCCTTTTCTACACCATTAAATATAAAACAATAAATCCATTTATATAAATTGTATTTATTTAAATTAATATTTTTTTTTTTATGAAATAAAAATAACAATTGTTGTCGACTTGAAAGCAGAGCATCATCTTTACCAAGCAAAGTCATAAAAAACGAACAGTTTTGACAAACTGGAGCGATTCCTACCATTAACTGTTAAAAGGAATCCAATCGACACATCAACACTCAGCAGCTATTACTTAGCTTCCTCTGATCATATAATATTCCAGGAGTTGTTTTCTTTCCCCGGTATCTGAAGCTTTTTTTTTTGAGTGATCCGGTTTAAGTCAGTTTTCCATCATTATTTTTAACACAATCCTTTGGTAAGCTAGCTGTAGCGTTGCACGTCAAGGCAAATAAACAGTCGTTTACATGCAGTACCTCGCGGGCCACTAGGGGGCGCCTGCGGATCACCAGTGGTCCGGGAACCATAGTTTGAGAAAGACTGCTCTAGACGAAGCAAAACATAGAACAAAGGGCTGGTTTCACCTGGGTAGATAATCACTCGGAAAAAAAATAAATAAAAATAATAATAATTAAAATAATAAAATAATAATTAAAATTTACTGTAAAACCTGCTGGTGTAACAATACTATGTTGATTGTTGCAATAATAATAAAATTGTGAAGTACATTTGGTCTTAGTATGTGAATATGAAATGGTTTAATGGGTATGAAAAGGAAGAAGCATAGAACAAAATGGAAACACACTAGCACCAAAATGTAGGTATGAATTGGTCAATTGATCTTTTTGGTCACTCGCACACTTTCTCTAGCATCCCATTCAAACTTTCACTTTAACTTTACCTACGCTACTGAAAGTGTTGTTTTCTTTTACATGCTAGTCGACCAGCAAAATCTAATCTAACTGGAACAAGTGCTATTTTTTTTTATTCTGTGAAATTTTGTGTCTTCTGTAGTATCTTACCCTCTTGAGTGTATTTAATTTAAAGGAATGACTTAGTAATCACTGAGACTTTCACAGCCACGATGGGAGCATGAGGAATGAGATTTTACTGGAAAATTCTCTTAGCTCTCGCCTTTATTAAAGCAGGAACATTACTCGCCAGGAGAATATTAATTGAAACACATGTTACAGTTCTTATTTTTTGACATTAAAAACAAATCTCGAGTGTACATATTCCCGTTGAATGAACACTTTTCAGTTGAGATCTAGGATTAAAAAGAAGAAACACCTGCCTGCTGTTGCTATTTTATTCAAAGGAATCTGGCTTGCTTTCATACCGCACAAAGCATCCAGGTATCTGCATCTAAACATCCAAAGGCGTCTTTCTCTTGTTGTTTTTTTGTTTAAGAAATGATGAAAGACTCTTTTGTAGAAAAGAACAAAAAAGAAAGGGAAAAAAAAAAGATATAGAGGAAGAAAATCTCTGATATTTTCCTATTGTACTTTCCAGCTGCACGTCCCAATGCTTCTTTCCAGTAGGCGATTTCTCCTCCTCCTCCTCAACCTCCTGTTTTCTCTGTCCCATCGGAGCCTCTAATTACCTTAACCACCACCCAACCACCCATAAGGGTCCGCTTTCCTTAATAACTCACGTTACACCTTTCAAGCATCAGATATAAAGATCCTGGAAGGAGAGAAATCTATTTTTCTTTTTCATTTATTTGTAATTTTTGTATCCAGTGTACTTGTATGAAATGAAAAAGTGGTCGAGCTGACCTGAAGTGTTCAAGTAAAATATCTTAAAAGAGCAATTCTACTGGGATCCAAGAAAATAACAGCAGTATCTATTGAACTTCATTTGCTATGAGGTCACTTCCTGCTATCATGTCTCTCGTCCAACATGTGGAGAGTTTGTCCGTGTTGAGCGTTGGTTGGTAGTAGGTGCCTGGCTTCTCTTTAAAGAGAAGGAGGTGGAAAAGGAGAAGACGAAGAAGAGAGACAGAGAGAGAGAACAAGTGAGTGAAAAAGGGGTGAGCGGCATCAAAGCGATGCTCTCAGCTGCAGCTGCCAAGCTTCCTCGTCCCCAGTTAGCAGCCATCCAGCTGTCAGGCTGCGCGAAGAGGAAGAGAGGGGGGAAATCTCTCACCAGCCATATGGTCCCCAGTTCTGTCAGAGACACTCCATGCTCTGTGGGCAAATGGCAAACTCGTATATCTAATCAACACTCTTAATATCCAGACCTGAGACCAGCAATATTTTCAGCCTCGTCCCTCAACAGCATGGCCAAAAGGAACTATGGGAAATGACCAAACTCTTAGGATATGTTGTGCTTGGGTCACAATGGTCTGAAGAAGTCAGTAACATGTCCACAGTGATGGAGTTGTTTCTGTTCTAAAACAACCAGCACTTCTCCTTTGGTAAGGACCAGAGTTTAACATCTCTGCTTTGTCAGCAACACCAGAACCATCTGAATGTACAGGAAACAATCCTTTAGAGTTACGCTGAATCGATAAGTATCGATTCACAACTCAACCACAATTCAATCCCATTTAGTTTGTTTTGATACAACAGAACACATTCTGTTTCCTCAAAATGAACCAAAAAATGAGGGGAAAGCAAGAGACTGATGATTATCAGTAACTAAACTTGCTTTCACGTATTACAATTCCAGTAGATTGATGAACATGAGAACCCTGCTGTCGAACACGTGCATAAGTTTAAGGGTGCTCCTTCTGCATGCCACAATTTCAACTTTGTGCCCTTAAATAAATTGTCTGATAGTATTCATAGCACTGCACACTGGCTTTTAATGTGTAGAACCCACTTGCTGGTCAATACGTAGCTCCTTCTGTAAAACTGGTTAAACCACATTAACAGGGTAAAGTAACCCGAGTTAGACTGAAGTGTCTGGAAACAGCCATCCATTCTGTTTTTCTAGCTTATTTCCAGCAGTTCTCTTCCCAAACAGTGATAGCCACCACTGACAAAAGTTTAATGGGAGGCTATTCACAAACGTAGTTTTCATCTGATTTTTTTTACCAATGCAGACATTTAAAAGCTGCTGCAATAAACTCACAGTCCACATGTGCATGCCTGTAAATAAGTAGAGAAAGATTCATGAATAATTATTTGTTGGAGTAACAAGTAGGTATACTTTTGGAAGCCATTTAGATTTTTTGTTTTTATTTTCCAAAAAAAGAAAACAACTAGCAAATAAAAGTTCCTTTAAAGTTGTACACTGTGCAGTCATATTCACAGTGTCAGTTTGCATTTTCAAAGGACTGCTTGGATGTAGTATTTGGTAGGCTGTAATACTTTAAGTGCCATGCATTCACACTCTGCATGCCAGTTGCATGTCTGGCCAGTTGGATGGACTCTCACAGCCCTTGATTGACTGATTGTAGACGCTTGTACTTAACGTCAAACACCAATGGAGATGACTGAATGGTTTACACAGGAGTCTGTTTGCCATCAAAATAAAGTTCCACTACTCACTCTTTAACTTGATAAAGATTTTAGTGACCCGGATGATAAACTTCTCTGCTTTGTAAGCAACACCAGAAACAGAGTGGGACAGGAGTCAGGGAAATGTGGTTTAATTTCCAGTCATATCGTCTTTCCAATGTACAAGAACACTGTGGCTGTTGCAGACTTTCCTAAAGCTGTGCAGCCATGCTTTGATTCAATTGTTGAAGAATTCCTGAGTGGCTTTATTTTAAAAGCTGCTGTCTCAGTGTCTTATCTTGCCAGGGGAAATAAAGGTGATTTTGTGGAAACAACATTTTCCAAAATTTTTTAAAGTTAATATCTCATTGTGAATAGTGCATACACACTGGGGTCAGTGGTGTGGAATTCACAGTTTTCTGCTTACTCATGATAATATGCATTGCTTTCTTAGTCTTACTTTAAACGATCAACTGCTCATCTGGACATTACATTTCAAAGCTCAGGAATTGACACCAAGTGATAATTATTTTCGGAACAAATCAGACATTGAGTGATGCTACCAGTATCACTTTCTCTTTCAAACCTTTGGTATTCTGGGGTGATTAAAACATTTGAGAAAGTAATATTATTACAGAATCCATTGTGTAGATTCCATAGAGGTGGTTTACATGTGTGTGATAGACAATACATTTTTCAACATAATTTTACAAAAGCAAAACTTTTAAGTGGCTGCTTGGCAAGCTGGGTAAATCAAATTGCGTACAATAAAATGTCAAACGCATTGAAAAACAATTGAAGAGCTTAATTTTCAATGTTTTCACATCTCCCTTTAGTATTAAAATGGGGGAAGAAATAAAGCGGGAAAAAAAATCTGAAATCTTGACAATGAGAAAAATACAGTACGACACAATCTAGCTGACCATTCAGACAATGCACTTCCCTCACCAAACAACTGTGGCAGACATTTCTCAGCTATTTTCCCAGCTGAGACAGGAATATGTGCAGTGGATTGACTTGAACCCCCCACCCCTCTTTAGAGGAGTAGAATGTGTTAGCTTTACCATTTTTTTGCCCTAGAGAAAATGGGCTTGAATGTGGGTTTGTGTTGTATCTGTTAGCTGGATGCTACACCTGCTCATCTAATCCTGGCAGGCCTCTGCCTCTTGTCTCTCCGGCTGCAGAGTAACATGTGCCTTATGGCACCGCCTGCCACACTGAATCATGAAGAGGTTTTTTGCGGTATTATATTGACACTGGTGGGTAAAGCTTGGAAACAATCATCACTCCCCTTTTTGGGGTAAAATGTGAAGCTCTCCCTAGTTTATTCCTTTTTATTTTTCACTTTATTACAAGCAGACAGCTAATGGAACACATGTTGGAGGGTAGGGCACACCAGCAATGTCGAAGATGGAAACAATCGTGACGAATGAGAAGATAAAAATGAAAGAGATTGAAATAAAAATGAGGAGATGAGGTTTGGGGGTAACTGCAGTGAGAGGGGAGTGGGATGGGGGACGTAGGGGGGTATGAGGATGATCCAAGCTTCACAAATCTTTGCTCAACCCAACAACCTGAAGCAGAGGCCATTAAAAGCAGCGAGAACCGGGTGAGATATCAGCCGAGATGGATACGGTGGCAGCAGTGGTTTGGAGGGATGGTAACTTTAATGGCCCCACTGGGTTTTTAATGAGTGTTGTGCCCCAAACAAAATGAGCTAATTAGTGTTATCATCCATATATCAGACCCTACACTCACCCATGCGTTCCCAGGCGAACACATACACACTCTGTGGTAGAGAGCACAAACAGTTCAGGACTCCTTACTGCATCTTTTACTTGTTAGTTTTCAGTATATACACTCCGTAATGTGCAGGTTCCCTCAAACGCTGCTTCACTGTGATCCTTTTTGACTGTCCACTTGTGCGGCCATGGAGGTGGGTCTTTCCAGCCCCGTGAGTGAAGTGATTATTTCTGCAACAGTTTAAGATCAGGTTAATAATGCCATAAACAGGTAGTTGAGAAAACAATTGAAATGGGTGTTTTAACTCAGGCTTCTGCTACCTGTGCGTAAGCCTCATGTTTGCTACGCCATCGCCTCTGGTTGACCACGCTGCCCCATCAGCCCCCACTTTATTTCTGCGGCACTAAGCCTATTATAAAATCAATAAACAATTGAGCTTTTTTTCCCCAGTCCTTTTAAATCTTTTTTCTCCTCTATATATCTTCGGAGATGAAGGAAGCATGCAGGCGACTACGTGAACACGAGGGGAAGAAAGGGGAAAGGAAAAGAAAACCGGCTCAATAAGCCCCTCTGTTCCCTCCAGCATTGTCCTTTTCCAGGACTGAGCTTCTTAAACCTGTTTTTGACTCACATATTTAGCACTTAAACACAGTCATGGGAAATTGTGCTTTAACTGTGAGGGAGCATGGATTGGTGTAACCCAATCAAACTCTGCAAAACCCTGCTTGGTTTGGGCCCCATGCTGGGATTTCATCTGTTTTTTGCCTCTTTATATCACTTCTTTGCTTGCATTGTGAAATAAAGCTCATGGGAGTGATTTAGGGACTTTTAATTGTCATCGTCTTGAAATGTAATAACCCTCGAGTTGATAAAAATCAACAAACACCAGCCATGATTGCACATTTTTAAATGAAGCATCAAAAAAATTTTGGCATTTACAAATTTTAATTCCCTTTGTCAGTTTCTGCGCGTGTTTCCATCTCCGCTGTTTGGCAGGAGGGGCGGGTGGGGGTGTGTGTATGGCGGGGGTGACAGTACAAACTTCTTTTTATTCCTCCAGTCACACAGAAGTTAGAAATTAGAGTGTCTGTAGTGAGGCCTACCCCATTTTCCAATCTCTGTTTCAACTTCTCACTTTGTTTACTCTTCTTGGAGTGCAGATACAGTAATTATCAGTGATCAAAAACAGTGCAGGTTCTTGCGCTGATGCTTTTGATGTGTGCATGACAGTGTGTGTCGCCACATCATTAGTCATAGAAAACAAGCAATTTGCCAGAAATGAGCCTTTGCCTAGCACTCGACGGTTAATCCGTTGTAGACAGGATGCATTATATTCCACAGAGAGTGAGTAAAAGTAATTATCTATATAACAGCTGCGGATGATGACACGCTGTCACGTCGGCCGTTAAGATAAGGCAGAGCGATTTTCGTTCTGCTCGTTTGGGGTTTCTTTAGGAGGCGGGCACCTCCCCCCTCGTGTCTGCCGCAGACTGTCCAGTGGCCGGAATCTTTGACTGCAACAGATTTTAACAAGCTGTTGATTGTGTCATCTTGGATTTTCTTCTTCATGGCTCACCCTCCTTTGAACATGTCTGTCATTGGCTGACCCTTTGTTAAACTGAGCTATCACTGGCCACCCACCCCACCCTGCGTCTTGAGCCATGCCTCTGTTGGATGAGTTCTCGGAGGCCCTTGTCAGGATGGTCTGAATTAGAAAAGATGTCGGCCGTTGTGGTCAACCGTCCACGCTTCCTCCCAAACCCCCCGTTTGGTCTTTGGAGATGGAGCCCCGCGACGTGCCCAGTATTTGTGGAGCATTTGGCCGGCTCACTTGCTATTCCCAGGGTTTGTACCCCACAGAGACCCTGTGTGGGCCGCTGGTGCTGACTGTGCTTCAGGCACATGTGTGGCCATGTGTGTCACATCCCCCCCTTGTCATTCCAACAGACGGGAAGGCTGTATCATGCTATCGTCCTGTCACACTTGGATGATGCTTCTTCGCCTCCGAATTTGACAGTGACTCGCCTTAGTGACAGTTGCCACCAGAACCAGCCTTCTTATCCACCTGGTTCAAAAGGTCTGTGTACTGGAGATTGGCAGGCATTTCTTTTTCTCTCTCCCGCCGCTGTTGTGCGCCACCATCAATTTCACCGGCCAGCTCATGTTTCTATCTGTTGTGACATGCAAACCATTCCCTTTCACATGGTGATATCTCTGTGCGTGTAGCCGTCCCTGTGCGGACAGCAGGCGAGCCCTGGCTCCATTTGCAGGGCCTCTTGTCACCAGATCAGAACAATATTCAGCAGACGAATGACTGAGGAAGAAAGCCTGACTGTGTACCATCCATAGTCCCTGTGTTTTCCTCCTTCTTTCGCTTATTTCCACTGGGACGAACACTGACCTCATTTGTGAGGACAATAACCCCCTTGACTTTGGGGATTAAGACATGAAACCTTTGTGGATTAATTAGGTTCAGAGCTGAATTCATTTTGTCGCCCTGGAAAGCAAAGACAGAAAGAAGAAAACGGAGCATATAGGCTTTAGGCTTAAATATGAATGTGCAATTTGTCCAGATAGATATATTAAACACACACATTTAAATCCTTTAAAAGAATGGTACTGCGTTGGTTTACTGAGTCAGGAATTAGTGTGGCAAGTAAATAACAGTAAGACGGGCTAGCAAAGAACAGCAAGCATTAGAGAGTGTTATATGTCAGCGCTGACTTCAGTCTAGGGCTTTCTGAGCGTGGAGGCAGCGTTAGCCCATTCAGCTTAACTCCTTGGCAAGGTTGCAAATGCAAATATGGCTTGCCGGACTATCTGCAATCCACAATGGGCTGGAGCCTGAATCTGCACATTCATGCCCCTAGATCTACTCTTAAGCTTGTCACACATAATGTAGCAAGTAGCAGTCCTGACAATGCCGCAGGAATCACATTATCTCAGTTGTCTTGGTAACAAAGGAAAGTGTTTGTTTTCCAAGATGCAGTGCAATTGCAATTTAGACGGTTTACACCTATTGTGTGTGTGTGTTTTTTTTTTGTTTGTTTGTTTTTTTTTTTCAGTCAAGAGCATATGTTTGGATGTATCTTTAGCGTGTGAAAGGGGCTGTTTGTTAGATGTTTTGTTTAGTAAATAACAAAGGTGTTTGTTTCACCCAAGCCTGAACAGAAAATGTGTTAAAGTATTTTTCATGTCGTTTTGTGGTTGTAAATAAAAGCGACTGTTGTCTTATTAGGGTAACACGTTTTTAATGCGACAACCCCAGGTATGGAACCCGTATGGACCGGGTGTGGAACATGTGTTTGGCGAAACACCTCTCTCACTTTCATCTACAGCTCCTCTAATGAACCTTTGTACTGTCATTTCAACCTAATCGCTTGAAGTGAGCCTGTATATACACTAGTTTTATCTCAATATATCCCCAGGAAACCTTGCTAAGTCTGGTGTTAGGATCGCTAGGTCAGTTCATCAGTTGACCGCAATGTTTTTGTCTTAAGAAATGTTAAAAGTTGATGGGAAATTTAAAAATAACTTGGTAAGATAAATGTTTGTTATTGGAAGATATTATTAACACATATGTACTAACAAACAAGGCAAACACAAAAAATACATTTAAAAATAAATATCAATTTCTTGCAGATCAGTTAAATCTTAATTAATCAGCGAGTAGATTTCAAACCTATCTAAATAAACGTTACCAAAATGGACAACAATGAGTAAGAATATTTGTATGTTTAATTAAATGTTAAATCTTTTCTACTCTTATATATAAGATATATAAACTATTTTTTGTTTTAAACAATATTTCCATTTGGGGCTGCACAGTGGCGCAGTTGGTAGAACTGTTGCCTTGCAGCAAGAAGGTTCTGGGTTCGATTCCCGGCCCGGGGTCTTTCTGCACGGAGTTTGCATGTTCTCCCTGTGCATGCGTGGGTTCTCTCCAGGTACTCCGGCTTCCTCCCACAGTCCAAAAACATGACTGTCAGGTTAATTGGTCTTTCTAAATTGTCCCTAGGTGTG
>CAEGAG010280084.1:0-10814 GCA_903067065.1 Brachyrhaphis terrabensis
TAACTTAAAGTGACCACAAGGTGGCGTATTTCAACTAACAATAACACTAACAATATTATACACAATAAACATAACAGCTATGCTTTGAAAAAGTGACTACATTTAGTCTACTATACTGAAAATAATTTCAAGATACTTGATTTAGTTGGTTTTAGAAGTTTTTGAATCACTGTAATTAGTTGTTTTAACACATTTCAATTTTTACTTCATTTCTTTAAATGACTGGAATCTGTGAAGTGTTCGTACATTTGACTTGAAGTGGGTTTTATTACTGTATTCTATTTATATAATTTTTTGCAAGAGTTTGGTTAATAATCAGATATGTGAGTAATGCCTCCCCTCCACTTGGTCAACCCAATCAATATCAATGAAACGTGATCCTCTATGAAAACCTTTAAAATGGTACATGGAATAAAAATGAGAGCATCCAGTTGTTAATTTTAAGGCTTTCGTCTGGTTTTCAAAGAATTAGTAGAGTTTTACCCGAAGAGATGGAGACGCTGCAGCCACTAGTCAGCTAAAAGCACTGGGCTGCCTTATCTGATGCTTTTAAAGCAAATCTTAGCACAACAGAACTCCTTTCCCCACAGACTGTATCAGTGGAACAAACATCTGTTGGGCGCACAAAGTAATGGTTGTAGTGAAGCAGTGATGCTATCGTGCGCTGGATGTTTAACCATTGTTTCGCCATCAGTCTTGGTCACCGTCTTGTCACAGAACCTTTTCAGTTTTAACTAAACTGTCAGTTGGAGGGGGCGTCAGGCTGTGCTGACATGGCCTTTGTTCGGACGACTGGTGTATCAAAACGAGCAGGGGGTAGAGCCATGCAGCTCCCCGAGAGGTGAGCCTTTTAACCTCAACACAATAATGTATGGCATCACAACACAAAGAGCTGCTCTACAGTCTGCACACAGTAATCTGTTCAGTCATGCGTCACTGTCACCCGCACTCTCTATACCATCACATTTCTGTCCTGTCGTAAATACTTCAATCACAGCGTGTCCCCTCTTGAGGGATGGATCTTTCTTGAAGCAAAACGGAGGCAGGGGCAGTTTCACATTCCAGCCAACAACTCATCCATCAGACTGAGCAATAACAGCATCTTCTGTGTCCTTATTAAGGACAGTTCTTATATAGTCTCTTGAAAAAGTATTCCCACCTCTTGAACTACAAAATCCTTTGTATTTTATGAAATAGACCAAAGTAGAGCATCTTGAACCGGAAGGAAAATTGGCATCAGTGCCGTAAATCGATTAAAATGTTTTTTATCAGATTAATCACAGTCTAGCACTATGATTTATCATGATTAATCACTGTGCTTAACGTTGTAATATGCACATTTTCAGAATTTGCGTAAGAAAATGTTTTATTGTCTTAAACCATACTGAGGATTCTCAGTAGTTCATACTTACATGTCTGTCGGAACTATTATTTACAGTGAAAATAAGTCAGATCTCACTAAGACCAGCCAAACTATGAGGAAAAAATGACTTATTATTCTCACAAATTGAGACACCACCCAAAAAGAAATTTAGTCAACCTGGGTGTAATTTACTCTTATTAGAAAAAAGGTTGTTCTGCAAACACCTTAGAGGGCATTTATTTATTTATTTATTTATTTTTTAGCTTAAAACAGTTCTAGGTTCTAAAACAGGGGAGCCCAAACTTTTTGAGACCAAGATGTACTTTTTCTGTCACCAGTTGGCTGAGATCTACCTCATAACATGAAGATATAAACATTGTAAATGAAACTCTATTGACTTATTTTATATGTAAATATCCATCAGTTATAGCGGAAATATTAGTGATAGAAAACCTAATGCAGTTTCTTACTCAGTGAGATTCTGACACTGGGAGAAGGTTACTGGCTTGAGAAGCTGGTTGCAAACCAGTTTGACATTTCAAAGAAGTTTCTAAGATGTATCACAGAAGGTTTGCTTTGTGAACATCACTTATGAGTCAACACGTCCAGGCCTACGCGTCTTTTAATGAAGACAGGGACTCTTTGAAAGCAGCTGTATTTATTTCATGTGTATTTAAATGTAGCAACACATCGAAGAGCCGCATTATTGCAGAACATAACTTTAAATAACTCAGACCCTTCAATTGTCACTCCTCTCCATCTCAGCTGTATTATGAAAGGTTCTGCTTGGCAGCATCAATACATTATCGTCTGGCTCGCATGTCAGAGCGGTGCACCGCAGATGAATGGCTTTACATACACAAAAAAGCTTATATCCTTTGAGAAACGATAGGGCAGCAAAAGCCAGAGCTGCACTTTTAAAGGACAAATAGAATTATTTGCCTACTTGCACTTATAAGAAATGGAGAAAGAGCCTTTTGCCTAGTTGGGAAATGCATGCAATTTCAGTGTGGGAAACGATGAAAGTAGAATTATAAACCCAATCAGATGACAGTCATCAATCAGAAACGCCAAACGAAATCTAGAACTGAAATGATTAAAGAAAAGGACAATAGAGAGCAGAATTTATGTTTATGTTCTTTATATTTGTATCTCAGCAACAATTTTTTTTGTTTTTCAAAGTTGTATCTTTGATGCAGGTAAATCAAGCAAATACAAAAGGGATGAATCTCTGAACATGTGACCAGCAGGCAAAGTAGCTCCGCAATTAGATCACAGCATGAGGTGCAGCTTGCCACAATCTTGTCAGAAATGATTTCACACAAGGGTGTTGTTGATTCGTACAATCGCAAACACTTAAAAAGCACTCGTCACACTACATGTGTAGACAAGAGTTACTTTTATGAAGTCACTAGAGTGAAACCGTGCTAACGGGATGCTGAACAGATCAGATGAAATTAAAAACTGATCAGTTTTACTCTATGGGGACGTTACACTGGGGCTAATTTCTTCCACCCAAAAACAAAAAATATCTGTTCATGCAAAACCTCTTTTCAAGTAACTCTTTCATCTACTGTAATATTTAGTTGTATTAATATTTATAAAGAAATCTTTAATTATTTACACTAAGGACCAAGGTGGTCAGAGATGTTCGAGGGAAAAAACCTTAATAATGCAATTGTAGTTTATTCAGTAAGGTTGGGTATCTTTTGTGGCCAATAAAATTCTGATCAGCGATGTGATACATGTAACATAGAGGCATGTCTAAATAAATCAGGCATAACTTAACTCTAGAAATGTCAGCCAACTAAAAAACAAGTCTATGTCCTATGAAATCCTTGGTCAGAGTTCTAGTGCATGAATTATTGCATCAATAGGGTCCAAAACCCCTCAGGTGTTAGGCTGTTTCCGTCACTAGATTTTTGCTTGGAGACGGGGAGAAGGTTGCACACCTTGAAATTGTGCCCAAACTTGACAGTGAAGGTTTTTTTAGGTTGCAATCTTAAGACAGTGTGTGGCTATCTATCAAAGGAATGTATCAATAGTGAGTAGGAAACGAAAGCCAGCAATGAGACCATGGTTGTGGTGCAACCAGCTGAACATAAAGTATTTTACAGTCACTTGAAAATATGTGGAGAGAAGTATGACAGCCTATTAATGACTCCCAAATTAGTTAATAATAATAAAAAAAACATTAAACCTTCTATATGTTGGTGTAATCGCCTCACAGTGATCTGTTCTCAACACAGACATGGATTTTATGTTTATATTTCTTTCATATAGCATACCCTGATAAGGTCACAGATTTGTGCTCAAGCTAAAACATTTTGAACGTGTGTGCAAGATGCAGGAGAGCACGCTTGGGGGAAGATGACTTACTGCTCAGATGTAATTTGTGGTGTCAGTGTTTTACTGTGAAACGTATTCCCACTATCTCCCCTAAAATAATTTACAATAATAGTATATACTCCATTTTTATCACTTCTTATTTATCTATTTTTCTCTTTAGCTTTTTCTAACTTGTCAGCCACCGAGCTCTGAGGTCACATTCTTTTTCAGACTGGCAAGTTTTAGACTAAAAACAGATGGTGAAGGAGTAAATAAAAAAATTGACAGAGTTGATTAAAAATGCAGTTACTACTAATATTACTTTGAAATGAAAATATCCATTCTTTTGACATTGTTTCATTATGTAGACCTTTTGGATATTTTCAACTCACTTTTACAAAATCAGAGAATTTGTTACATAAAATGTTCATATTGTTATCCTCCTATTAACATTACCATATGACGCAGCAGGGCACCTTGCTTAAAAAGTTGGCCACTCATGAAATTAGTTTGGAACCGTAACAACTGAGATCTTTGTTTTGGTATTTTATAAATCTGCTATGCTTAAGACTCAACTTGGACTATCCATTTGTTTGCATAGGAAAGATTAATCTCTACTAGAGGATGAACAAGGTAAATTACATTACAGCAGTTTTTTTTACCTGCAGGTAAAATGTCAACTAATCACTTCTCCACAGAGCCCAACTTAATATAATCTTCTCAGCAAGATAGAAAAGTTCCTGCATTATTATTATTATTATTTTGTTATTAAAGAATGGTTGCCCTCTTTTAATCAGCTTTTTCAGGAAATTACTTTTTCAAATAATATATTCCTAACTGTCAGTGGTTTATTGGTTTAACTTGTTCATGCAGTTTCATTTGTAAGAGGTCAGATTATAAAGTGATGTGTCACCTTCAGAAGGAGATTATTAGCATCAAGTACTTTGGTTTCTTAAACTGAGATGGAAATTCAAAAGCACTGCTTTCTGCACTCATCTGCAGCATATGTTCCCATTAGAACAGCCTTGATAATGTAGTTGGTAATTTGTTTTTTTTTTACAATCTTTGTTTTTGTTTTTTTTTATTATATAGAATTAGTTTCTATTACAGTCTTGATAACTGATAAATAAATTTATGTTCTACTCTGCAATATCTGTTACACTTCATGAGAATTCAGCTTGAGCTCATTTTCTCTCCTCCACGACTTTAAATGTTAATTTTCCTCAAGTGTTCGGGGGCTAGCAGCTTTATTTACATTTATTTGTATTAAACATGAAATTCCCTTTTTAACATGCTTTTCATCTTCATTGAGTAAACAAGACATACTGACTTCCCTTGTAGCTTTCAAAAGAAACAAAAAAAAAAAAACATTTTAATTAAAATAACTGTTCTGTTTAAAAATTGACTCTTGATGTTTACAGGGATATTTACACTTCTGAACAATTAATACAAGGAGGGAAAGAAGGGATGAATCTAGAATTACTCTAACATGTTGCCATTTTGAGTATATCAAAGCTTTAACCTTTTGATGTTAATATCACATATATCCACTTTTTTGAAAAGTCAGTAAACGTTTTATACAAGCACAGCATGAGTTCCTCTGCATAATAAACAGATGCATAGAGTTGTTTAAAGGTGACATGAATGATTGGAGGAGCAGCAGATAATTTTAGTGGGGTTTCCTAAGACAAAATGTGATTAAAGAGGTTCCCTCTGCTTTAATAACATCCTCTCTGACTGATGGCTTACACAGCAGACAGGAGCTTAGCAAAGCAAAGCCTCTTATTTTCAACTGCTCGCTAAAGAATTGATAACCTGCGTTAAATTGTATTATACTGTTTGAAGAAAATGGAACATGTACAACAATTAGCAGGTTTATTTACATTTTTCTATAACTAGCAACACTTTGCATACAATTAATTCATTTGCATTCAACAAATAATGTGCTCTGGCTTTAGTTAAAGCATAGTAAGCTCTAAAAGAGTATTTACCTTTATTCACCATTCTGCATGCATTTAGTGACAAATCCCTGTCTCACTTTTACAGTGCATGCATTATCTATTCTTGAGTACAACTGGTGAAGCGAACAAGTTGTTCAAAGAAAATCAAAGAGGAAAACAGTGAAAATCTTACCCACCTGCAAGCATTGTCTCTGTTTGTGTGGGTGTGTGGGTGGGAATGGCTCTGATGGACACTGTCATTCCACAGCTGGATGCACATCACACATGAGGGAGCTACTCAAAAGAGCTCAAGAGGAGTAACAAAGCTGTGGATGACAAGTTGTGCAACAGTTTGGGGGGAAAAAAGGACTCATTTTGCATAGTTTGTTTTGAGTTGTGGAATTTCACATCCTTTTATGCAAATTTTTTTGTTCTGTTTCACTATTTCCATGTAAAGAAAATATTAATTTTGGCTGAGGAGTGGTACTTTGACAAAAAAACAATTAGAAGTGCTTTTTAGATGCTTCCTTTCAGTTACGATTAGAGAATCGAATGTTAAAATTCAGGAATGTACTACTTAAAGTGCCGTGGAAAGTACTTGTGGAAATAAAAATAAGGACAAAGGAACAATATATAAATAAATTTACAGACATTTCTTTATAAGAAAGTAAAAAACTACTGTGTTGAAAGTGCATAACTGGTTATTTGTTTCAGAAGGGATGCAATTATTTTTCACATTTGGTAGGTTGGCTTGAAAAGCTTTTGTTCCCCTTAATAAATTAAATTACTATTTTTAAAACTCCATTTTGTATTTTCTTAAGTAGTCTTTGATATTAAAATAATTGGGCTTCTTAAATAAAATCTGTCAATGCTAATCACAAATGTCAACAATAATTACTTAGATTGCCATCACATCTTTTTAGAGAGTGAAAATTCTCCCTCAGTTTGTACTCAATGGTTTTAGATGAGCAGAAAAAAAAAATGTGTGGAAAGAACAGGGCCTGAGCTTAATCGTGTTCTATGACAGGGCAAACCAGCTGTAAGGCATGTCTAAGATTTTTCCCTCACTAAAAATCTGTGTGAATTTTATGTGACAAGACACAATAAATATATATTTAAAAAGCAATGAAATGATGTCCTTTGCTTAATACCACTGAGATTATTGACATGAAGAGTCTTGCGGAGAAAAGCTGGGGCAAAAATAACGTGTTATTCTAGGGATACATAATATGTGCAACGATTCCTCATTTTCTCACCGTCTAATAACATATTTCTCAGTACTGGAATACTTTAATTCACATTTAGTATTCATGGTTTTCTTCAAAATAGCCTGCTGCCTAACTGTGCACAGCTCTGGGGTTATCATGCATTCTCAGCTTGTTTTCTTCAGGACATCAAATGATTGACACAGTTTAATCCACGAGAGCTTAGCCATCTCAAACATGCCCACTTCTGATGGCGGCAGCTCCTGAGCACGACTTATAGAAATGCAAATTTAAATATGCTGTGAACAATAACCAGAAAATAACATCTCAGCAAATGCTGCTGCTGTTTTCTTTTTATTATTAACAATCCCCACAAAGACACGCACATAAATGTAATTTTGTTATGTAATTAAAAATTTTATGTTTTTAGGCTTTCTAGAGGCCATAAAGGCCACAACTAATGATAGTGGTTTTTCCCCATTCATTCTATTAAAGGTAATTCATCGCTAATTGAAAAAAAGCAGCGTTGCTTTTCACTTTCCGTTGCTCCTTTAATGCCAATTGAGGGAAGCCAACACACAACAATCTTTGTGATTAGCTTTGATTACTCCTAAAGCTGAACAAGCATGCAGCAAAGCTTATGTAAATATGAGGCTGAACTATTTATTCAGTCATTTTTTTCCTGCTTTATATTTGACAGCTCTTTTATGAGGTATTCGGTAAACTGGATTTGTTCTTTATGAATGAACCAGCCTCCTGCAAATGTTCATTTTCATTTCTAATTTACAAATTGAATAGCCCCATTTTCATACAGTCTTGCAAAAGTATCCAAACCTTTAATTTTTTCCCCATTTCTTCAAATTACACCCACCCACAAACCTCAGTTTATTTTAAAGGGATTCAATGTAATAGGCAAACAAAAAGTTGTGCATAATTGTGCAATTAAAGGAAAACCCTTGGTTTTCAAAATATTTCAAATTGCTAATTAAAAAGTGTGGTGCACATTTGTTTGAAACTTTTCTATGAGGGACACAACCAGATATGTGTAAGATGTTGCCTTAGTCTGCTGATATTGAACTTCAATTGCTAGGTAAGACAAAAACAGAATACAGTACTTACTTTTAACAAACCATCCTCACAGAAAAACCTGCTGATGTAGCGTCATGCTGTGGAAAAGCTTTTCTCTAACAAGGACAGGGAAGCTGGCCAGAGTTGATGGGAAGATGGATGAAGCTACATCCAGGGAAACCACTCAGAGGCTACAGAAGACTGTGTCCAAGGTTGACCTTCTAGCAGGATAACAACCCTAAACATTCAGGGAGCTCAACTACTGAATGGTTGAAGTCAAAGCATTTAGAGTTAATTGAGAACTTTATCCAAAAGAGAATCTGAAAATTGATGTTCACAGACGCTATACAGTCATTCAGACTGAGCTTGAGCTATTTTTGAAAAAAATGAACAGGTAAATCTTTTTTCAGATATATGAAGCTGGTTGGGACATACCTCAAATATTTCCCAGATGTAACTGTGGTAAAAAAAAAAAAAAACCCAGTGGTTCTCCAAATGATTCAGTTGATTTCATATTTTTGTTTGTAAAAGCTGTGAAAACCTTTGTCCTTTTTCTTCCACTTAAAGATTATGCACTTCTTTCTCTTGGTCTATTTTATAAACCTCCCAAAAAATACACTGACCTATGTTAATGTGGCAAAATGTGAAGGGGTGTGATACGACTGCGTATTAGGGCCAGGCTGAGAAAGGAAAATCCAGCAGAATAAAGTAACATTACGAGAATAGAGTTGTACAGCAATCGAAATAATACAAGAATAAAGTCATAGTGCAAGAAAGTCAAAATAATATGAGCATAAACTCATAATACTAGAATAAAGTTGTAATATTAGTAGAATGAACTATTAATTTCATTTTAACTTCTAGAGAAAAAAGAACAAAAAATTAAAATGAGGAATTATGAGCATCTGGTGAAGTTATACTTTGGTATCAGTTTTACAGATAGATTATGTAATAACTTGATGTGTTAGAAGATTATCAGTAGCTGGACTTAAAAACAATTGTGCAAACAACACTGTCTATTTTAAAGAAAGAACATCGAACTAGACCAACTGGTCACTTCAGATCTTGATAACCTTTTGATCTTTCCTCACACTAAAGCAAAGTTTTTTCTAGTAATTTAATGACTTTCTTCTGGTAATACTGTGTCTTTATTCTGCTACTATTAGGATTTTGTTCTTTCAATATTAAGACTTTATTGTTGTATTTAAGAAAAAATTGTAGTCTGTCCCTAATACTTCTTCATACTGCGAGTAATTGTGCAAGTCCTTGTAATTATAAAAGATAACTGCTCTTGTTGCACCGCTGGATGTTTTAAAAATAGGCCGTCCTTCTCAGCAATAACATGCCAGTCCTTCTTTGCATCCAGGCAGTCTTTACATTTCCTCCTAATGTTGAGATTTAGTCATTTTGAAAGAAGAGACTCTCGCAGCCATTCTTGCCGTGAGTCATGTAGTCTAATTTTCCCCACAAGCGTTTCCTTGGACTACCGTAAGACACACTGTGCCATATAAATTCATTGCAACAACATCTTGAGGTCATTTGAGCAGCTGCTCATGTAAAGTGCGAAGGACCCTGCTGATGCAATAAGTATTTACTGAAGCACACAAGCACTAACCAAATTTCCTCCCTGCTGGAAATGCAATATGTAACAGTTGTCATTTCCAATTACTCAGACTGAGTAGGAGGCAGGTGATTGACCCTGTGAGCATATTGTGTGCCTGAAGATGTGTGAAACCAGCCACAAACAATGATAATGGACAGCTTCCAGTGGTTCGCCTCTGTCTCAAAAGCTTCTACTGCATTGTAATGATCTGCGCCTCAGTGGTTGATAGTTGCTGCTTGGTCTCAACTGATCTGAAAATAGGCGAGTTTTTTTTTCTTTCTGTGAAGTGTTTTTTTTTTTTTTTTTGAAGCAACTCACAGCCAATTTTATTTCTGCGATAGCACAAGCCCCGAAACCAGCAGCAATGTGAGCAATAAGAGTAATAATATTAAGTGAGAAGATGTCTGTGCAAGCAGACCACTTAACATATGGCAGAGATGAATTGTGGTACCAGAAACTATTTGTGTGTTTGGCACTGAGAAAATAAAAGAAACAGGCCTGCTTGGGATGTGAATCATCAGAAACTGGGTTTTGTTTTGAGCTTTAAGGAATTAAGAAATACACTGTTTTTTATCATTTGACTGCCAGCAGAGTGTACTTCCTGTATATGCAAGTGCATCAGATTAAATTAACTGTATAAATTTATGGTAACTTTGACTCAATCATGAGATGGCATGCTGCGTGATGTGCTAAGAACTCAACAGACTTTAAACAACAACAACAACTAAAAGACTTTAAGCTCATACAGCACTATCAAGGATTAAGTGTCAGGTTATTTTTGGTAAGTGCTGCTGCTCATTTCACACAGTGGACACACAAGTTGTGGGGACTGCTAACAGAAAGGTTTGTTGAGCTGACCCTAAAGTATTAAACTTTACTTCTGCTAATGCATCATTCCGACATGGTATTCAGTGGAAGCTAATGCTAATGTGCTACATTTAGCCATGTTGATGCCCAGCATGTGTTAATGTTGTTACATCGTATCGCCAATAACAGGGTCAAATTTGAAGTGATTTTTTTTCTTTTTGTTTTTGTAAACTGATCGTTCAGTCATGGTTTCAGCTTTATAGTTAAGTAAAAGTAACTGTTGCTGATCTTCATAGGAAACTAGTAAATTTAAACTACTGGTTTAAAAGTAGTACGTTTATTTATAGAATAACCATAATTTTCTGCTTAAACAGCCTGCACTCACTTAAAAAAAGTGCATGAATTTAAACGTCTAACTACTTGAAGAATTCTTAAGAGATAATAACCAAAACTTATCAAACTTTATTCAACTGAAAGTTTACAAAACCACTAGGAAAATG
>CAEGAG010280114.1:0-17328 GCA_903067065.1 Brachyrhaphis terrabensis
GAGCCACCTCAACTGGCTCCTCTCGACGTGAAGGAGCAGCGGCTCTACTCTGAGTCCCTCCCGGATGACCGAGCTTCCCACCCTATCTCTAAGGGAGAGCCCAGCCACCCTAAGGAGAAAACCAATCTGAACCAATTTATGCTTGAAGCCTATTTAAAATGACAAATGCTTGACTATACAAAAAGAGGAAAAGTGAAAAATTGTACATAAAGTAATAATGTCAGACAACACAGACACACACACAAATGAACAAACAAGATGAGGAATCAGGAAGGCTAACACGTAGAAACAAACCATAATTTCGGAGCTGCTATACTGCAAAAGCCTGATCACCTCTGAGCTTCAGCTTGACTTTTGGTACAGTTGACCTCAGGGGCCGTGAAGGAGAGTACAAGCGCAGCAAGTCAACGAGAAATGGTAGAGCGAGGCAATTAAGACATAAAAGCAAATGAAAGAATATTAAAATAAATCCTTTGGCACACAGCGGACCAGTGAAGATCAGTCAGCACAAGAGCCATGAGTGTGATCAAGTTAGAAGATGAAGAGTTGCATTTTGGTCAAGTTGAAGGAAGGCAAGACCATTTAGACACACCTTGCCAAAAATAATGGACCTTGCAGTGTCCTTTATGCCTCATAAGCTTTGGGT
The DNA here is from genome assembly GCA_903067065.1 of Brachyrhaphis terrabensis. NCBI lineage: Eukaryota > Metazoa > Chordata > Actinopteri > Cyprinodontiformes > Poeciliidae > Brachyrhaphis > Brachyrhaphis terrabensis. The sequence continues at coordinate 647 of CAEGAG010280114.1, forward strand.
GGTCCCGACATTTTACCACTTCCCAGTGAGCCAAATTTCAGGCTTTCTGCCAAACAGCACACTGTGTTAGAACTAACTGGTTCCAAACAATGACCTGGCCACCATCTGCTCTTTTCCATATGCTTAATTTGTCTTCCACACTCACAGAGGAACAACAACTGAATATAGACACAAGTGGCAATTTGTGGGACCAGCCCCTATCAGCTTCTTCACAAGATGCAATTAATTTCCCCAAAATTAAGGGGAAGAGAAGCAAAACTGACAAAAGTGGAACAAAATGGAACTAAGACAGCACATTAATGTCAGATTTATTGCAGGGTGGCTTGTTCAGTCATCTTGGTTATGATAAACCTAAATGTTGTGCGCAACTGCAAAACTATTCTCCATCTTCCATTTTCCCTCCCACCCAAATGTACAACTTCGTTGCCCCTTACCAGACAAAGTGCTGCTCACATCCATCCTTCCTAATCCATTCCATTGGCTCCTCTTCCCAATAGTCTTTCCTTTTTCTTTATTCCCTTCCTCTTTGTTCATGCATACCAACCTTAACTCTGTAGTCTGCTCTTTTTATTTTCTTGAGGCATTTTACCTGTCCTGACATTCGAATGATCGCAACTTTTTTTCCTTCTGGCATTTCACAATTAGTTGCAAAACAATCCTTTTGCCATCTGCCATCTCTGTTACCAATTTCATTCCACCTAGAGATTTGTTTGTGTATCATGGAAAGTGAATGATATATCTGAGTGACAGATGCATTATGCAGCAAATTCATGTTTTTATTAGCATCACAGAGGCCATGCATCAAAGGCAAAGACAATTGTTTATTTATTTTCTCCTCTTATGAAAAGAAGAGATCAAATTTCCAATCGGAGTTTCCCAGTATGAAAAGAGCAAAATCATTTTTGCTGGACATTTAAAATTAATGATCAACCCTATTAAAATCAGAGATAACGGGAGCAGGCACGGATGTTAAAAACTCTCTTGTCCAAGCTAAAAAGCAGAACGCGGCTGCTGTTCCTGAAAATGTCTCAATCAACATAAACATTATTCCTAACTCAGAAAGAAAATGTTCTGCCAAGCAAAACAAACTAGAGATGCACCAATAAGAATTTAGTAGCCAATTTCCCATCTGTGGTTTTTAGAAAGCTACGGCCTGCCAACACCACTTTTACCCAATTCAGATTCTTAACAACTCTAGAAGACATTTTAATATGACTGAAATATAGTCTTTTTGCAGTCAGCTGTCATTAATTATCGAGCTGTTGTGTTAAATTGAAAGAATAACAGATTGAATACTGTTACATTATTGCACTGAAAAAATTCCTCTAGTTCCTAGCCATAACTCATAACTCTGACATCAGGAGTTGCACACACAAACACAAATGAAATCCAGTGGCATCAAGTTTGGTCTCGAGGATTAAATAAACCACATTCTCAACAGCCCCCCCCTCCCTTTATTAACTATTTGCTCAGAAACCATTCACTCAGATAATCTACTCTGTGTTTCAGTTCATCACCTGCCCTGCTGTCCATGTTGTTTGAGGAGATGCCAAAAATGCACTAATGTGAAAGTCCACTGAGAGCGAATAACTAAACTACAATTCAATGAGCATTCTCTCTAAAAAATCATTGTTGATGGAAGCTTCTTTTTTGTGTGACTTAATTTTTCTTCTCGACTGTCTATGTCAGGGGTGGCCAACCCTGGTCCTCGAGAGCCGGTGTCCTGCAACTCTTAGATATCTCCCTGGTCCAACACACTTGAATCCAATAGCTGAATCACCTCCTAAGTGCAGTCAAGTTCTCCAGAGTTCTGTTAATGATCTCATTATTTGACTCAGGTGTGTGGAAGTAGAGACACATCTAAAAGTTGCAGGAGAATGGCTCTCGAGGCCTGGAGTTGGCCACCCCTGGTCTACGTCTACTAAAATGAGAAATCTCCCAAACAGCTGAAATATTTTCTGTAAATATCAGAACACATAGGAACCTTTTCTCAGTAGGCTGAGAAAAACCCCTGCTCTTATCTCATAATTGCACTATAAAAGCTTTTCTGCGGTTTTTATATGAGAACTTTTGTAAATCTCTGTATACTTTGACAACTGTAATCGGCCCATGCCCATGTGAAGCTCAAACTGTGGTAAGGAAACATAGTCACTCATTGGTTATCTTCCTCTCAAACTCGAAAGTAATTTTCTTCCCAACACAAGCTAAAGTTTCACATTTTTTCCCCCACCAAATCTAAACAAATGTATCGTCAAAGCACATACTGTACGCAAATTGCATTGTGCTCCAAATCACCGAGTTTTACTATCTTGGTTTCTTACACCAGAGGAGTATAAGTAGCTGACACCAAACTTTTTGTAGCTGACATAAAATGAGAGGCGGTGCCCAACAGTTGCAACGCTATAAAATGTTCAGTGAGTTTCTCAGAAGCAATTAGTGGCCATTGTTACAAGTCGATCTATTGTAAATTTGTCTCCTAGAGAGCATAAAAGCTGCAAAGTTTAGGGTCACCTTTCAAGCCAGCAGATTTTTTATTATTTTGCAATAAATCTGTCACATCGTTTGAAATTTGATGCGCTTTGCGTGACCTTTCAAAGCTGAAGATATTTAAAGACTTTTTTTTTTTGTCCACCACTTGCTTTACGACATCACTAGATAATAAAATAAACTCTGCTCCCTCAAAAAATACCACAGAATTCCCTAAGATGGGTTTTACTACTTGGAGCAAATTAACTAAACGTGACAATGATTTGTCTCATAAACAATAAAACAGCGAGGCTCTCTGAAGTCTTCACAAAATAAAAACTAAAAGTTTTTTTTTTTTTTTTTTTACACTGGCCTCTTTAATGTATTTTATTCTGTAATGTGTCATTTATAATCAGGATCTTTTTGGTCCATTAAGGAGCGGACTTATTTTAGAACAGGCGTTTGTCACATCACAATAGGATATTTTATGAAGTAAGGTCATACAATAAAATTGCACATTAAGTTTACTTTAGTGCTGGACTAGTAATATTTGAGTTTTCATAGGTGAGGTTATGTTGCTTCAACATAAACCATAGGTAAATAATGTTATATAATCCTGTATTACATTATAACTCACAGTTCTAGTTTGTCATGGCTGGACAAAACTTTTAAAAAATAGAGAAATTGTGAAAATGAAAGTTTTGGCCTCTCTCCCATGGCCTCAGGCCTACAATGATTTAAAATGCCAGAATATTATTGAAAGTTTACAATATCACAATTATACGACCAATAAATACTGAAGCATCTTGGCATAAGCTAAACTTTAAGAATCAATACCAACCTGCTTGATCATTTTTCTGTCAGCAAACTTGTTAGTTTGACACATAATGTGGTGTGAAAAATGAAAACTCATTGATTTTTTCCTGTATTTTAATGTAAATCAATAACCAATTTGGAGATTAATGAAAAACTACTTAGAACTTATTTGTATTATTTATTATTCTTCTGTTACCGTTGTTTCTCAGTTACACTTCTTGTCAACATTCGTAAAGTTGATGCATCTTATGAAATACATCATGATAACCCCTTATGATCTATCATGACAAGGAACCGAGTGAAAAACATTTAGATTGTAAGGATACATTAGTGGCTCAATAAAGTATATTTTATACATCTTAAGTATAGATTACAGTATTGCGAAATAGGTAATATTTTTTTTCAAAATTTGGCTACTTTTGAACACTTTGAACACGGTGGGAAAATAAAGTGTGTTCTGATCAGTTCTCTAACATCTGTTACAAAAAGAAACATACAATACAATAAAAATAAAAAAAATGGGAAAAAACTCAGGAATACAAATATTTCTACATTCCTGTGTTTTCCTGATGTTAATAAATGATGAAGTGAGAATGTAGTGAATACAAAATAAAATGGTTACTTTTAAATATTTCTATTACAACATATGGTCATAATATATATTTTAATACAAGCATCACAATCTGACATTATCGCTACATGAAAATCTGAATATTTGAGGGAATGGATGGGCACATTTATTTATTATAGGTTTATGCTGTAATTTTATGCTTGTACCCAAACCCACATCCTCTTATGTCTGCAATTTAACGAAAAACTGAAATTCTAATTTTGATGTGATATAGTAAATCAGGATGAAGCTAATGATGCTGTCTGACTGAATAAGAACATTTTTAGCTTATTAAGAGTCTTTCCTTTATAAAAAGGATTTTTATTATAATTTCTGTGCAACAAGTCTCAGTTATGTTTACAAACAATCTTCCATGCAATCACTCAAGAGTAAGCAGAAAAATATGCCTTTTAGAAAAATGTTACTGCTTTAATAATAAAAATAATAATATATTTAAAGAGGGTTCCTCATAACTTTACATAAAAGAGATAATGCAACTGCGCACCTATATTGCTAAAGATTTCTGGATAAAATGGTGCATTGGGCTTTTGAACTGAGAAATCTTTACCAGTGGATGCTCTCTCTAGAAATATTCAGCAAGAATTAGTTTCACCAATTAAATTACAAGATTGCCTTTTTTACTTTTACCTTTTTATAGTAAGAAATATGGATAGTAGTGCAGTTATAACTGATGTCAGATTAGGAGAAATGTATCAGATTAGTAAAAAATAAAAAGAGCTTTACATTTTAACAGTATGTGGCTTTGATCCGCCCAAATGTGTCATAAAAAATGCATTTTTTTCAGATGGAAAGCCTTACAGGAACACAAAAGAATAGGAACTCTATAAACTCCATGCTCAGCCTCCAAGAACTTGTAACTACCAGATTATCTCACCAGTTAGTTTATAGAGTAGCTACCGGCTACATCTTGTCCCACTTTAACCTTTATTAAAATGTTCCTGTACAAAGTTGCAGAAACTTTAATCACAGTTCATCAAGATGATTTGTTGTATGCAGAACTTAGGAATTTGATCAAGTTGCTAATTTGCTGACGCCGAATGTTTCCAGTCAAACTTCTTCTTTTTTTTTTCTTCTTTTTATTTGAACAAATTTGAAATCCCATTATCCAATTTAGCCACTTTGGGATAAGTATAACAGTCTTTTTTTTCTTTTTTTTTTTACAGTCATTAATCATTTCATGCAAAACTGCAGACAAAAAGCTTCTCTGCAACGCTACAGATCAGTTATGAACTTTCCTTTTGTATTGCCCAAACACAAAAGTCAAATTATAAGATTTGTCTTCTATTTCAGTCATTTCTGAATGTCTGAAGCCCTAATAGAAAACCTTTTTACTCTATGGACCATTTTCATAGAATAAAAATGCTGTCTGCTTCAACGCTAACAGTTCTTTAATTTGTCACATCATTACACAGATGACATGTTTTGTAACTATGTAATTGGGTGACATTTAATGCTGTTCATATGTGCACATTTTATTTTGATTATAATCTATTTGTGCTCCTATCAAAGTCCTCCTCCCTTTGTGCATTCAAAGCCAGATTTTGTATAAAAAGCAGCAGTAATTTATGCAGCAGTTGGAACCTCTTTTGTGTTCTCCGTTTATGAAACTCCAAAATCTACAAAAAACCCAAATCTGTGGGTATATTTATATGTGGCGACCCAGTGGGCAGCCCAAATAGGTGTTACGGAAATTTACAAGAGTTTTGTTGGTCAGCTGGAACACACACACAGACAAAGGTACACACACTGTGCTCATCAGGCAAATGTATCCTGCTGTGGAGCCTGTTACTCCCTGACTGTTTCCATCACAGAGCCACAGGCCCTTTTTCTGCCCTGCTGCTGTGTCCACGCTAAGCTCTTTATGTCTCTGATGTTGTTGACCATACAAGAAACCCACTGTCTGTTTCCCAACACCCTATATTCAAACACCTAACCAGAGTCAAACACGCTACACTCAAACTCTGTTTTCAGACAACTTCTAGCAGAACAGAGAGATAAAAAATTAGACAAGAGCCACTGAAATTCAGATAAGAAATGCCACAAAAATAGAAGTTGTTTGTGTAACTTTGGAGAGATAAAAATGAGAATCTTTAAATAACAGTAATTATAAAATGGTTCAGATAATTGCCATTGTTGATCACCTATTTCTATTAAACATACTTTATTGGGTGTAAGAAAAAAACAGTTGGAAGAAACTTTTTTGCTAGGTAGACATGACAGTCTATGTAGACAGTCTGTCATGTCTAGTTAGACATAATAGAGAAAATAATCAACAACTCTTGTTGGATTTCTAAGGAAACAATTGGTTAAAATTCCTCTACTGGCTGTAAAAGACCAACCACAAAACTTGTTGGTGGCAGCAACCCATGTTTCAATTTTCACACAAAGGACTCCAAGCTTGATGTGTAGTTTGGAACCAGTTTTTTTTGTTTATTATTATTATTTATTTATTTATTTACATTTTTGGCAGTGACCCAAAACCTAAGAAAAACGGGTTCCAAATTACTCTCAACTACATAAGTAAGCTGTAGAGGTTCAGAAGTCATCTAAGTGGAGTGATGCATCAAATCTGTAGCTTTTTGCTCCTAATGATCAGCGGTATTTCTGAAGGAGGAGGAAGACATACATGCTAAATACTGTACAACGCCCACAGTGATGCAAAACCGATTCAATCAAGCGTCTGAAAATCCAGTAAGAAAATGTCACGCCATCTATAACAAAGCTGAAATTTGGATGTCATTGAACCTTTGAACAGCACAATGATCCCAAACCTCATGAATCTTGTTTACAGCAGATAATCACAACAGAATGGTGCTCATGATAAGTAAAAGATGAAAGGGTGGAATAAATTGGAAACTACAGCAGCATTTTGCATCTGATTTGGAGAGACCAATTGTAAAATTAGAGGCCTTACCTTGGTACTTTACACATTTTTCAATGTTGGATATTAAGCAGATCCTGTTTATGGCAGGGAAACAGAAGTAGGAAAAAAATGTGTCAAAGGTTTCCAACAGGGGTACCAGGAAACAATGGCTTTCTGCTAAAAATGATTAGAAATCAGAATAACTACTCCGGAAACTGTGACCAAGAACCTGATTCACACTGAAGGTTGAATAATTGCAGGTAATCTACAGGTTTAGATTTCCATATTTCAAATGTAAAAAAAAAAAATGCTTAAGGGATACATAAAATAATAAATAGCAGAACAGCAGTAAATCCCCACATTTACAGTCAGACACGGGGTTAAATTTTTGCTTGATAGACATTTTTCTTTGGGTCTTTAGTTTATTTAAGCTTTGCATGTACATAAGCAGCATATTATACAAAACAGCTGGTAACTCTGTTTGAACATGTGGAGAGCAAACCTCTGGTGTAATCTGCAAAGGCTCATAAAGTCCAGAAAGGTCATGAACTCTGCTTTGGAAAATAATTCTGTAAAACTTTTATATCCTCTGTATTGTTAAGGTAAAAAAAAAAAAAAAGAAAAACGAAAAATATTGGATATACTGATTGTAGGGCTGCACAATAGCACAATTAGTAGCACTGTTACCTTGCAGCAAGAAGGTTGAGTTGTGTGTGAGGGTGTGTGTGTGTGCATGTGTGTTTTGTTCTGGGTCTTTGTGATGTCCTGAGACACACAGGTTCACCCTGGACAGGTCGCCCTGGCAACTTGTGAAGCAGTATTATGTGTATACAAATAAGTAGCATTATAAGAAATGTGTGGATTAATACTGAAAGTGCCTTTTAAATTTAAAATATTATAGCCTTCTCCTTTTAATTCATAGATTTAAGTCACATTTCACATTTTCTCTTTGATCCAAAATGACGCAGTACTTTTTTACTGACCTGTTTAAATGCCTTAATATCTTGTTACTTAATATCTTGCATTAAGTAACAAGGTATCTCAGCTGAGGTGCTCATTGTGACTGATGACTTATCAATCTGAGTGATCTATTTTAAAGATTTATTTCTGTTAATTTAGATGATTATGGCTTGATGATTATTATTGGATTTTTTTTTTAAGACATAGATTTTATCCTTGAGAAAAATATCTGTGCCTCTCCGCTCTTCTTCCAGACTCTGGATCCTTGACTTCTAAATGAAATACAAAACTTTTTTTCCTCTGAAAGCAGAACATTACTCAGTCCTTCTTTACCTAATGTAGGTAAAACATTTCTTACCTAAAAGCTCAACAGACATCTCTAGTTCATGAGATGCAGTAGCTGTAGACCTGAATATCTCTATGTGTGTGGTTCTTGAAGCACTAACTTCAGTCGTAGTATACACCTCACGAGTATTCCCCAACATATTGAATTGACTTTGCTTCTCAATCATCTCAAGGCTGCAGTTATTCCTGTGGCTTTTTCTGCCACAGCTTCTCCTTATATTCAACTTTTTATTAATATGTTTGGATAAATCATGTGGTGAACAGCAAGCTTCTTTAACAATTAGTTTTTATGGCTCATCCCACTTGTGGATCAAGTTGATGACCATATGCAGGGCAGCCAATGAGTCCAAACACCAGAGCTGTAAAATTCAATTCATCTCCTGTTGACGATTCTCTGATTATTTCACAAATTCATTGAGACGCACATATACATGCAGATGCAACAGCGGCACCCAGCCTACGATCCAACAATAGTGTCTTGGGATATAAATTTGTCTTAGCACTCCCACAAGGAGGGGAAGACACTGAGAGCGCACTGACCGCAACACAAAACTTTAACGGCTTTTAAAGCTTGTTTAACATTCTTACATGTAACAGTGTGAGTTATGCGATGATGTGGTTAAAGGCTTTAGCAGATTAGGGATGGCTTAAAAAAGTGCTGCTTCTATGTAGTCACATCATTACCCCTGATTAAAAGCTAATGAGAGCTGACAATTTTACTCTAGTCCTGTAGGAAGTTACAGCAGAGAAAAGCCTGACAGCACTTATTTTCCTTAATGATAATCAGATATCACCATTAGAGAGGTCACTTGGGTACAATTAGAGACACAAGAGGGAAGTGCATGTAGTGGCAGTGTTTACTGTGCGACTCCAATAAATTGTACTTACGCAATAAGGACAAACTTGCACATGTAGCCATAAGAACGTCTAATTCACTATTATGTAATTAAATGAGTTATTTAATCGGGGTCATTCATTTCTAGATAATCTATATTGCACATTTTGCTTACAGTCACAAAAAAAGGAAAAGGCTTTCCACCCTTTTTCTTTCTTTCTAAGTAATTTTGCATAAATAAGCAGTGTTTATATTTGACATTAAGCTGGGGCAAATGGCATAGCATTACATCTAGAATGAACTTGTTCAGCCAGGGCAGCCATTAGCCACATCTATTATTACATTTTCTTCTGTTGAAACCATTCTCTTGTTTATTTGGTTTAACTATCAAACTAGAATCTTCCTGAAAAACACCTGGATGTTTAGGGTTAAAACTGATATCTGGAAAATTCATAGTTTCACCAACCTTGACAAAAAAAGGTTCCATCTTCGGAAAATATTGAAAAGTAACTCTTAGATTGTGATGCTGCAATGATTCACTGTGAGTACAGTGTTCAGGCCCTGATGCAATGTGTCGTTTTCATGTCAAACATACCAGAAAGTGTTATGTTCCTTTCAGTCCAAAGGACTGAAAGGAACATAACACTTTCTGCATTAAAGTCTTGGGGGATTTTCAGTCAGACCTGAAAATAGTTATGTTGTGACTAGTCCAGACAGAAACTGTCCAACATTATTTATACCTGTCAGATTTGTAATTACTATTTTTATTCAATGTGATCATTTCTGATATGAAATAAAACTGGACATTCTCAAGACAATAAAAATTTGTGAAAAAAGTATATATTTTGAAAATATAGATATTTATTTACCTTTTAAATAATAAAAAAAAAGGTATCCAAGAATAAAATGGCAATTAATCCCTTCTCATAATTGCTTGAAACAGGGTGGCAAAATTTGTTTTGAAGCTAAATTGGTTGAGGGGATAACTAACACTGGGCCCAACTTAGATACTTTTAAGAACTTCCTGCATTGCCAAGTATTCGTTTCCGCCTCCTGGCTCCCAATGTGAGCCCAGGAAGACAGATTAGTAAAATCAAACCAAAAGTTGATTCAGCAACGTATTTGTTTTATGGTGTTCAAAGCTATAAAATCAGGTTTTGATATTTACTTCATTACTATAAATCATGAATGCTACCTCTCTCTCATGAAACTTTCTAAAGTGTGATCTGTGAAGTGTCGTTTTTGGCCTTGCTGTAGGATTGAATTGTAGATGCAAAAGTAGCAGCAAACCAAAACAAAGGAGTACAAATTTAAAGGGGAAAAAACTTTAGTAATAACTTTACTTTTGAAAAGCAGACTAACTTTGACAGTCTAATCTCATTCATATTATCAAGATGTGAATACTTTATTTTACCACTGTATTAATCTGAATGTTGCAGAGATGAGGTAAGCAAAGAGGCGGAAAAAGTAAAAGAAAGACTATCCAAGGCAACGTAAATAAAAAAAGAATACCATCTGAACCTCGGATGACTCACATGTTGCCTCTGGAAAGAGAAGGCATTATAATTCCTAAACTGGGGATATTTGGCAGCAGCTCTCTGACACAAATGCAAATTGTTTATGTTAATATCAACTTGTTTGTTCATCATCTAGGCCTATATAAACAGAATTTATACATACTTAAGTAAAAGCGTTTTGCTAAAACTCCCAAAGTCAAAGTTAAGATAAAGGAAATCACTCAAAGTGTCCTGCTGAAAAAAGTGGAGTCACTATTTCCACATCTGTCGAATAACCTTCACCTGTCATTTTACGCAGCTCTTCCCTTCCATCTGTAAGTGATGCTGTCATTTCCATTTGATTTAACTTGAGGCAGAGAGAGAAAAGAAGAGCAGACAGGAGAGAGTGAAGAAGGGAGATGGATGAAGACGGAAAAACATTGCTGTTTTCATGTCGCGTTTGACAGCAAGGAGACTCTAGACAGAAGGGATCGATTGAAGTGCACGTCTTTGAAAATACACTCAGTCAGCAGCTGAAACAATCAGAGGGCAAAAAATTAAAAACAAAAGAAAATGTGTCATTTCCAAGCTCAAGTCTACATTTGTAAACAAGGAACCGTCTATGATGTCCCTTATAAAAAAATGGATACTCTATTTTCACGGAGCAGGAAGGGTGAGGAATGAAATGACTAAAGGAAAAAAAACTAATCTCAATATAATTTACTTTAAATTGAGGAAATAAAAAATTCAAATTGCAGCCTCAGCAAACAGAGTGAGCATCATTCACATCTGCTACCATTTTCGGAATAATGATAATGGTGACAGGGCCATTATCTCCGGACCTGACCCAGGACTCCACTGCATCATTTAGAAATGACCCAGCTCACAGCCTCAAGACACAAAAGCTCCTTGCTAAGCACAGAATCCATTCCTTTCGGAAAACTATCCTCCATATAAGGCTCATCAAAAAGCACTCACATTTTCTGGATGGTATTCTTGACCCAAATGAGCAACCGTTTTTGCAACCAAACAAAACCATCAGTGGAAATCAATAAAGAGACCGAATTGAAAACATCAGCGTCTCCTTTCTCCTATTTAGTGGTAGTTAAGATGTGGCTAAAATAATAAATATATATATATATATATATATATATATATGTAAAAAATAAATAATATATATAAGAATTTCTTTTTTTTTGCTTGAAGTACTGGAATAATTAAAAATAATTTTACATTTTATTTTTTGCCTATTTGCAATAAATATCAGTTATCGGCATCAGTTTTTTATGCTGGCCTCTTGTCTTATGTGATCTAATATTGAAGAGGTCTGTAGAAAAGGGTGTCAAACTTCCCTCCAGAAAATTATGTGACAAATTTAAACATTGCTATTGCTCTTCTTAGGGTCTCATCTGTCTTTCAGTGTAAAAATGGAGGTACTGTATGTGTGTGAAAGGGCTTCAAGTGATTTGTTGCCAAATTGCAACATTACAACTTAGAGGGTTAACATTACCAGTTGTAAACAGGAAGCTCTGTGAGTATTCTCTGGAGAATGTATACCTTTATTCCACACATAGCCTCTTTGCAAGGTGCTAAAAGTGGCTTCAAGTCAAATTCAAATCGGCATCCAAGTTGGCCCCAAATTGACATCCTGTTGCAGCCACCTGCCTTACTGGAAAGATTTGAGTATGAAATTACCAAAACTGCCAAACTGGCCAAAAAAAGGGCCTAAAAAATAGAAAATTCAAAAGGTGTGAAATGACCAGCACCCCATAAATTCAGTGAAGCAGAGGTGAGGCTGATTGGAAAGAACCCCCTCCGGATGCCATTAGGTGAGCCCACCTTCAGGACGCTACATCTGAGTTTCATGAGAGTGTCATAAGTGTAAATGTCTAAATCATGTTCTGTGATTTCATGAACATGACTTATGTGCGGTAATAAAAAAAAATTATGCAAATTATGCAAATCGCCCGGGCTCGGGCGGGTGGAGGTTAAGTGGTTAAATGTTCAGACTCTTTTTTTTTTTTTTTTCACCTCCTGCCTCCCGCTGCCATCAGCAGCACTCTTGCTTCCAGCACTGTAGGGTCATAACTTTGCATACTGCTTTTTTTTTCATTTATTTTTTAATTTTTTTTAATTTTGATTACATTGTTACCCTGATTTAGAATTTGGTTTGATGTGTAGCAAGGTTTCCTTTCACTTACAATTTACTTCTGGTAGTTTCATTGTTTTCCAGCAATTGCTGTTGAATTTTATCCTCTTGATTTTTATTATACAAATATGTACAGAAATTATCCTAGTATGTGGAAAAGAAAAAAAAAACATTCTTTTTACAATTTCTGGCTGGACATAGCTAAAGGCAGTGAAGATGGAAGCACATTGACTTACACATCCACCCACATGGGTTCACTCTCACACCATCCACAGCCAAAAACATCAGATCTTTCACTAATGTCTTCAGTCATTGGGTATGAGCCAAGTATTATTGAGCTGTCTGTCAGGACAGTTTTGTCTTACAATTAAACGCAATGGATTTGTGAGACATCATCTCACTTTAAGGGACAGAAAGAGGGGGAAAAAAGAAGAAAAAGCTAAATTTATGTGCAGTCCCACACAAACCTGACCAACCTGTTCTCAGCCACCTGCAGGGGAGTCTGCTTCCCACTAAGAAAATATCACATAGCAGGTTTTAAAATTAAATATTTTTAGTTTATTTTAAGATTCTTTAGTACTTTTGCTACCATGTGTCTAATCATAGGGAGGGGCCTCACCTTTTGACTCCTCAGAAATCATGAAAAAAAAGTATTTTATGACATTTTTGATGGTGGGAAAAGAATAAATACTCAACAATAAATGAGGTAAGTTCACTATTCTGTCATTCATTGTGCTGTATTTGATCATTTAATAATGATAAACTGTTAAAATGTTGCTGTTGCCATATGGCAACACTGTACCATTAAGGTTGCCATTGTATTGCTACCCTGGCATGTTGATCTTCTAGAGTCTGCTATAATCATGCATTTTGTGAGAACTTTCCATATTGCATATGACTATATTTGATACTCTTTCTTCTTTTTACATCATTAATGCAACAATGTTTTATAGTTTCTTAGGAAGAAAACCAAACTAGCAGTTCCTTGTTATGGCAGTGACGATGCATTAGGATTTAGTGTTGAAGAAAATGAGCAGCTTGTAACTTTGCCATGAGACAGTGAGGATGATGGAGACTATGAGCAGACAATGAGGGTGAACGTGTATTTCCTTGCCATGCTGCAAACATTGAAAGCTATCAAGACCAGTCAGGCTATTTTTTCTTTCTTACAAACATACACAAAATCTTTCATTCACTTTTGAATGCTACATGTCGGTGCTCCCTTGCAAAAGTCCAAACCATCAGGTTTGTGTCATGGGAAAAGAAACACGTAAACCTGATTGTGTTTAATATATTAGACAGGATAAACTTAATAAAATGTCTGCAGGTGTGGAATGTCAAACACATGCTTGTAGAAAACAGAAAACTGTGACTTGTTTTCACTTTGTGTTTAAATATTTGCTTTGGTTTGCTGCGTGGTAAAATGATTACTGCAGCTCTTCAGCTCTTTTTGAGGACCGTGCTTGTAAAAAGTTCTTTGGTCATACAGGTCAGGGCTGCGCTACATTTAGTGTGATCCTGCAGAGCTCATAAATAGTACAGGATTGAATTAGGAAAAACATCTTAGGAGTCAAAGGTCACAATAGTGGCACAACTTGCAGTTTCAACATCAGCATGAACAAATTTACAGTTCCTCATAAGAAGTTCAAACACAGACCTGCTGAGCGCTCAGGATAAATTAACCATGTGATTCACAGACACAGGAGCTCATAGTCATATTCAATAAATTAGAATATGCGTTCACATGAGGTTGGTTTGTGAGATTAAAAGTGCTTTTTTGAAAATAAAATCCTTCAAGCTAAATTAAGTGAGCTACTGAGCTAATTGAAATATGTTTCCTTTTCCTCACATTTCCATTTAAAAGGTTTTTTGCCTTTTTGGTCTGATGTAAAATTTAAATTATAAATGTCAAGTTGTAAGTGGAAAATCTTCATCATCAGAAAAAAGGGCTTTCAAGTATCCATCTGTGTGTAATTAATCTATATGTTGTGTTTTCACTCAGTAATAACATTATTATATATGTATATACATAAATATGTATACGGGGTGTGTTGGTCTGTGTGTGTACACAGCTGGCATATCCAGCTTTAATATGTTAGTCTTTCTCACAGCTGGATCACTCCTGCAGATGAAATTACATTTTCTTTACACATCTTACAAACTTCGAGATTGACTCTGTTTGACTCCGATACATTTGTGAAATAAAAGCAACTCGAAGGACCTTTTCAAATCATGTGTTTTGATTAAAAGTGTCAAGAATCCACAAATGTATGGGAGAAAAAATAAAAGCAAAAAGAAGCAATAAAATTTGAGTATATATTCTAAAAGATTTCAACTTAGAGACAGTTGTAGCAGATTTAACAGTAACAGCTAACATTCAGCTGAGTTAACCTCATTTACTCTGTTTTTGGTTTGAATATAGAAGGTGAAAGGCGACCCACACAGTGAGCTGCTCTCAGTTGGCACACAAAACATCCTGAAGCTGTTACCAATCGAATAAAGTAATAATTTTGACAATGAGTAACACCGAAATGGATTTTACTTTTCAGGGAGAAAAAAAAATTCTATAGATGTTTTTAACAATGTCCAGTAAGCTAAAAGGAGGAATAAAGGTTTCTATGCTCTTTATCTTTTACGTTAACTTTTTTTTTTTTTTTTTTTTGGCTTTACCTCTCTCAGATGCTTTGATCCCAAACAAAACTGCAGACGAATCTATACCTTAAACTCAAACATATGTGTCTTGTGACAAGAGCTTCATAGTGGACGTCTTTCATATCAAGAGATCACAAGTCAAAATGGTGGGTAAGCAGCTCTTTGAAGGAACAAGGAGACACAAAACCCCACACTTAGGTTTAAGGCAGAGTGCCACTCTCTGCTCCACCTTTTGATCTTTCAAATCTTAAGTGCATTCTCTTTTCATCTGCCACACATATGAACACCCCCTCTCACCTGTAAATCTTGTATCTTGTAGAAAACCCCTGCTGGAACCTCTCTCTGAACTCCGTGTACTCTGGGCATTTGTGAAAAGGTCCTTTCTCTGACAGCAGCCAGTCCAGCTGCCCCCCACTCTGCCGTGTGTTGAAGCCCCATGCTGAGGAGCTGGACGGGGACGAGGAGGTGGAGGAGGATGATGAAGACGACGATGCTGGGGACGACAGGGAACCATGAAGCGCCTTTCCACTCTGTCCCCCGCTGGCCAGTTGTTCAGCTTGGACAGGCCACGGCAGGCATTGCAACACCAAAGGCAACCATAGGAGCATCAAGGAGGACGCTGACCATCTAGCAAGGCTGGCGAAGCCATGGAAGCACTTCTTTTTTGTCATTGGCCAAGGAGTTGCCATGGTCCCGGTGATGATGTACTAGGGCACCTGGGACCGGCATTTCTTCTGACAGTCACCTCTTGCAGACCTGAAAAAGATGAAAAAAATAACATTTTAACTTCACAATAATTATGCAGAAACATGTTCACTGTGCATAGGAATCTTTAATTTTCAGTAAAGAGGCGCGGAAACACTTTGCCATGAACTGCACAGACAAATTAGAAATTACAGAATAACACAAAACTATAAACAGAAGTAATTAGTCCATTAGCATAAAAAACACCCCTATTAATGTAGGGCCGTTTGACAGTCTTGTGGTTTGACAGTCACCAAACCACAAGATTTGGTGACTGTCAAAGGCCTGTAGTGCCAAATAAAATCTTTAAAAAAAAAATAATACAAGAAAGGAAATATGGTCAATTTTCAAAGTTTAGGACCAAGCAAAACAGATTGTCAAAACTGCTTTAATGATTGCTGTATCTTTAGGTATGTAACTAAGTAGTGGGAGGCAGGAGATGCAAAAATAATCTTTGATCAATAGCTTTTTAAATCACAGAACGTAATTTCAACATGATTAAGACACCCTTATAACATTCTCATTAAATGCACATGTAAGGGCTTGACAGTTCTTCAAAAAGGCATCAGTTGAAGTTAAAAATCATTTTCTCAGTAAAGTAGAATTTCTGATTAGTTGATGGATAAAACTAATTTCCAACACAATCAAAGCAGGAAAGAACATTGCCATTTAATGATACTGCAAACATTTGTGTTTGCAATATCAAACACAAATGTATATATATA
>CAEGAG010280156.1:0-12403 GCA_903067065.1 Brachyrhaphis terrabensis
TATGGCTAACACTGTACATGCTAAAGTCTCAGATAGTGAATGTGCTGGTGTCCTGGTCCTCCGAACCAGACTGAGACTGGTTCTGGCTCGCTGAGTGGAGTGCGATCTCCACCGCCGGCTCCTCGTTGACTTGCCTCGAGTGTCTTCCAAGTCTCTGTCCAAGGTGCTTGGCAGCCTTCAGGACATGTCCTCTGAAGGAAGACCCAATGAAGGCATAGAGGACGGGATTGATGCAGGCGTGGGCGAGCGCCAGACTCTCTGTCACCTGCCGAGCACGGTCTAAGCGCTTGCTCATTTCGCAGTCCGTGACGAGGTGGTACATGATGTCCATCGCTCGACATAGCTTAACCATGTTGTAGGGCAGCTGGGTGAGCAGGAACACGGCCACGACAACGAGGAGGACCCGTAGTGCACGCCATTTCCGTTCTCTGCGCATCCCAGCAGCCTTAGTTAGCGCCCGGCCTATGCATGAGTAGCAGACCACCATGACCAGGAAGGGAACAAGGAAGCGGAGGATGACCTCCAGCAGCTCCAGAGCAGCTTTCGCAGGTCGGGCCATACTGGTTGGGTAGATGGCCGTGCAGCTGGTCCGGTAATGGGAAGTCTTCACCGTGGAGAAGATGAGTTCAGGAAGGCCAAAAAAGCTGGCTAAAGCCCACAGTGCCACACACACCAGGATCCACTGCCTCCTGACTCGGGTACCTGTTCCAGTTCTGCCTGCTGAGTTTTGGGCCACCGCCCGATAGCGATCCACACTGATGCATGCCAGCAGTAGCATGCCACAACTGAAGTTGGTGCTATAGAGGAAGGAGTTGAGTTTGCAGCCGGCCACGCCCAGCTTCCAGCCATGGACGGCGTCGGCGGCCCAAAACGGCAGGGTGAAGAGCAGCAGCAGGTCTGAGATGGCCAAGTTGAGGATGCACATGTCAGTCAGGGTCCGGAGTCTCAACTTGGACGTGTAGACCACCACCACCAAGGCGTTCCCAGCCAGGCCCACCACCAGAGCCAGGGCATAGATGATTGGGAGGAAGATGCTGCCAAAAGAACGCACCGATTCTTTCTCACAGACGCTGTGTTCATAGTCGTATTCATAAGTATCGTTGAAACTGATGTCCGCATCATCACTGGTGTAGAAGTCTTCCATGTTTCCTGCACATGAAAAGAGCAGAATATGAAGATGTGCTTAGTAAAATAGGAGAACATTTCACTGGCAGAAATATTCACACTCCTTTAACTTTCTCTCATTTTGTCAGAGTTGACAGAAGAGCCTGTAGACTTAAATACAGGGCAATGCTAGAGAAAACAAAATGTATGACAATAACCCTAAGCACACAACCAGAGCTACTTTAGAATGGTTTCAATTAAAGCATATTAATCTGTGAAATGCTCTGTCAAAACTTTTACTATTAATTAGGCTGCTGTACTGGATTTTATTTACAAGTATCAGGGGAAAAAGCAATGCACACCACACTTGTCAGAAATCTAATTACCAAAAAGGGAATTGACAAAACCTTGCATCATTTTCCTTCCACTTCAAAATCAGGCACTTTTTAGTGTTGGTGTGTTACATAAAAGTCTCAATAAAATACAAGGAAGTTGATGGGGGGGAAAAAAACTTGAATACGTTATAGGGAGATGAATACTTTTGCAAGGCACTCTAAGTGGTGAAACAGGAAATGGGAATTCTGTTTGGGTTCAAAGGAATCTTCCCTGCTTTTCCCTAATGTCTAGCCTGTCAGGCATGTGTGTGGGCTTCAAGAACAACAGTAAACGGATCTCTGCAGAGGGCGATGAAAGACAACAACCAAACTGGTTCAAAGAGCTTCTAATTACCTTTTGAGTTTGCTTAGTTTGCATGCAGCGAGCGATGCCAAGTGATCCGCAAACTTCAGAAAACGGCGGCTTTTGATTTATTGAATAAAGTACAATCTGTCTATAGACTTTTACTTGCACAACCTGTTGTGCAAGCTGATAACGTCTACTGTAGGGTATTTCAGATGGAATGTTCATATCAATTAACAGTGCAGCTTGTTTTTTCCCACATCAGTGTAATAATGGCTGCAGGGGGCAATCCAAAACTGACAGGAAATGAGTGCAGCAAGGGATGAAGGTGACATGCAAACCTTTTTCACACCCAGGATCCTGGTTCTGTTGCATAGCTTCAACAGGACATCCCATTATGTGAGACTTTTCAGACATATTGTTTATGATGTCAATGCTCATTTCCTGACACTTCACTGCACACGTAGAGGACAATGTGTCCGGACAGTCTTACTGCCTCATACAGTAAAGTCTTTGTTAACTTTATAAGGCTGTCATCATTTTTAATAAGCTGAGTTCTGAGATCATCTTTAAATAAGCTGTTGGCTTCCAAAAAACCCCACTCATTTAACTCCTTTCTTCTTCTACGTGCTGATCAAAGATCTAAATCAAAGATGGCTTTATGAAGTTTTCATGGAGTGCAAAGTCTTTCTTTTAAAACGTTGACTGCACTTAATTAATCAATTTTAGAACAGTGTCCTGCAGCCACAAATGACTGATGCTAAATTTATTTTTAATAAAAAAACTGAGGCAAATATGTATCAGTTATGATGTGCAGTACATAAGTTGTTTCAAGTGCATTTCTGCTTGTTTTGAAGCCGTCATACAATCCACATCCTTTTGGTTGGACAATACGAACTATAAAGGACCATAGATACCTTATGTATCAATTATGATACAAAAAGAATTTGAGAAATCCATGATATTCATGAACAACATATTTTTATTACTGACAATCATTTCTTGAATCAGGATTTAGGTGTTAAAGAGAATCATTTATGGGGCAGATTGTGTTGATCTAATTTAAGAGAATCATTTATGGGGCAGATTGTGTTGATCTAATTTGATTCAGTCAAAGAGGAGTTTAATAACCTGTCCACCCTAAAGGCAAAGCCTGTTATGAGACTGATGACATAATTCCTGAGGGAGTACGGGTATGTCGCAGGACCTTCTTTTTGGTTGAGTGCACTTCTCGCTGAGATAATGGGAGTCTTGTTCCTTTCATTCAAAGTGTCCAGTTCTGTTACATAATGAAGTACGATGTTCCAAATGGGAAGAGTGGCAGTGAATATAGCAGATGTTCTTGGAATAACAGGAAAAAAATGCCAAGCATTCGCCACTGTCAACAGCTGCATGTCACTTATAACAGGTTCAGACTTGCTGCCATTCTTTCAAAATGCTTGTTTTAGACTTTATAAGCCAATTACATAACAATTGTGAAATGTTTTAAAAGGTGTTTAAAAAGGAATTGTCAGACAGGTTTACACTTTTAATTTTGCATTAAAATTATGTTTTGCTTTACCTATAATACATAGATACTCCTGGTATTTTTGGTTAGTTTATTAAGTAATGTAAATATATAGATTTATTTATTTTTTTACATTTTTTAAACTTTTTCTTATTTTATTCTAGCTGTCTTAATTAAATCTACTTTATATAAAATGTTCTGTTGCTGATGTTTTGGTATGAAGTTGTAGCATCAACATTCTGATTTGATTTTGCTCTGAAAATGATTTTTTGTAAATGCAAAAATGCTGGGACTCACCAGGGCTGCATTTGTGAGGTAATGATACCAAAGCAAACATATCATGACTTCATCCTAAGTTTAATAATGTCATAAAATCTTCGAAGCAGGACTTTGACTTTAAACCCAATTGTAAATCAAACTCATTCCTATTTGAATAAAAACAAGATAAATGTCTGTGCTAAACAGTGTCTCAGGAACATAAAAAGGGATTTTGAATTCAGAATTAACAGAATAAACTAGCATAACCAAGCTTTTATACTACTGCTCTGCCAGCTTAGTGTTAAATGGGTCGAATAAACAAAATGTCTTACCTGTTGTCAGCAGTTGTTTTTTTTTCTTAAAGCGGTAAGGATTAGAAAAACCTCTGTGAGCCACACACAAACTGTAACCGAGTCCAGAGGAGGTACGTTAGTGTATTCTCCAGGACTGAAGTGACTAATCTCTGCTGCTCAGCCTGCCCTCCTCCCTGCCCTGACGGCACGAGGAGCGTGTCCCTTCTCCACGTAGCTCTGAATACATTTGTGTGCGTGTGAGTGTGTGCGCTAGTGTCTGAGTTTGGGTCATTTCCTGAATGCATAGTTTGGATGACTCAGAATCCCATAGTTTTTGTTTGTTAGTCCATGCAAAGCATTATCCAAGTATACAGAGTTTATCTAAAAGAATGAAAAACTCAAGTTTTTCATTCTTTTTAGTTAAACTCAATTTTGTTTTTCCAGGTCTTTGTCATTCAGAGCAGGGAATGCCAGTAGGAGCTTTGCTGTGTTTGTGAAGGTTTGAAGTAATGTGTGATAAATCCTTTCCTATTCTAAAAAACCTATTTCTATTAGTTAAATCTTTTGTATTATTCATTATCATTTGTTTTGTGTGTCGTGTATTAGTAGTTGACAGTAGGGTGGGTGTGGTTGCTATGCAGTCTCACCGGCAGATTTGCTCTATATAGGAGGGTTAAATTACTTTTGTTGCAGTTTTCTTTATTGATTTAAGGCATGATGAGTCATATCTGCTTCGGGTGGACAACACACAATGAACAATTCCTAGATAGGAATTTTTACAACTAGGAATGAATGTATTATTAAATGTGAATAAAACATATTTTATAGAGTTGTTGATGTGTGAGGAGTCTAAAGGAGGTTTTTTGTTGAAAATTTCAGAAAAATAGAGAGGCATGCACGACAGGAAGAATTATCAGGATAGAATAATTTCAACGTAGTATACATCATTGCAATGTCAATAACTGCTTGTATGCAGTATTTCATTGAATGTCAGTTATTCACACTCTTGTCAAAATATATTTAGCCAGTTGGACAGACTCAGTATACCACATATATCTGTTTTTGTGGCCGAGGTGATAAAACTCTAAGAAAATGGCAGGATGAATGTAGGAAAATGTTGGTTTGTTATAGCTGATATCGCCATCAACATATTCTGCAATGTTATCACAAATAATTACTTTCCTGATATTGTCCAGCCTTGATTTGATTGATTGTCAAGATCATAAAATCTGATATTTTTTGTCTTAAAGTGGCCAATATATCTTTGTGGGTTTAACGCTTGTTACAGTCCAGCAATGAAGTTATGAATGACCAGGATGAAATCAGTTACATATGTGAAAGATCGGATCTTATGTATTTGTATGCATTACACTATTACTAGCAGATCTGTTTCAGATGCTGTTAAACCAACAATGTTTTTTTTTGGGGGGGGTTTTTTCGTCTGCTTCCTCAGAAATTCCAGATTGTTTTTAAATATCCTTCAGTGCCACATTCCTCGTCTTTCCCTTGCCTCATGTTTGTACACTTATACACAGTGCAAATTAAATAAATAGCTAAGGGGGGGAAGGTTTTCCTGACAACTAAAAAATGTCATTTTGAAGGATGATTTAGTGACTTAAATAAAAAAGAGTAATATGACATATTTGGGTGTCAATGCTGGAGTCTGGAACGTCTGTTTTCATTCCAGTGTGGATGGGACTTGTTTGGGCATGATCACCTTAGATCGTGGTCCATGTGACTTATGTAAGGGTTCAATGAGAAAGTTGAACCTGCCTTCGGGCCAAACAGGCTCTCCTAGATGTGTTTTTTATTTTTTTTTTATTTTTTACTGGGTGGAGCTGTTTGTATATTTTGTGTTTGTGGTTACAAGGCTGGTATGATCAGTTATTTTGACTTCTTTACAGTTTGTTTAGTAACTAACTACACATCTGTCACACCGAATTGGTTGACAGAGTTCGCATGCAGTCGTGCTGAGATTACCATGCTGTGATTTCCATAAAACCCTCACGTCTTCTTGTCTGTTCCAGTCTGGTGACCATATGTCTTGTCCTTAGGCAACAGTTTTTCCAGCTGGGCATCGATTTAAACAGGAAGTCAGGCCATCAGTCCTCCCCATGTGTACATTAGGCCTCATGGGCGTGACCTGAAATGGACCTCTAACCAAGGAAATTCCAAAGTAATCTGTATTTTTTACCGATCAGCAGTTTGGAGTCACGCCTCTGAGGCTGTAAAACGCTACAAAAGGCAAAATGTTTTTGGTAAACATGGCAACGAGACAGAAAAACCAAAAGGAGGGCATTTTTTCAAAGCTTACAGTGAACAAAGTAAAGAAATCCTTCAACATTTTGGAGACAGTAACAATAACAGCCCTGGGATCAAACATCAAAACAGGAAATGCCTAAAAAAAATCAAAAGAAAAGTGCTTCATATAAAATACTGTCTTTTATTTTTGAAATATAAATTTCTCACCCTTTCTGGAATACTGCATTTTTTGATCATATCACTTTTTTGTAAAATTACAACTCCAAACTTTAATGTACTTTATGATATGATTTATGAACACGCAGTTGAAAAGTGCAAGAATCTGAAAAATGTAGTGCACTTCTGTATTTAGTCCCCATGGATCAATGAATTAGTGAACTTTTCACTACAATTGCAGCGAAAGTTTTTTTGTAGCTCATTTAGAGGTTGGTATTTTTACTTTTGAGAATGAATTCTGCAGATCTGGGTATTATTTTCTAATTAGGAGATGTCTAAAGGTAATTGTTTGGGGTGGGTTTTATTTTAGGGGTAGCATACTGAAGGGGCTTGAATACATATGCATGCCACACTTTTCATATTAAGAAATCTTTCAAATGTCCACTGAGGTCATTCATATCTCTATGCTCACTGTTTTGTGACATGCTGAAGATTCCTATACAGAATGTTAAAATTCAGCATAGAATAGTGCCCTCTAGTGGCAGTATTCAAATGCAATTTTAGGGGAGGATTTTTGTGTCAAGAAAATAAAAATTTTTTGTTTAATTTCAAACAAACGTGGTCTGTTTCCAATAACAAGCTAAAACCCCAAAAGAATCCAACTGCGGAAATGTAAATCAACCTGTGGCTTTTCCCGTTGTCGGGGCCGTTAATCTCTCTCGAGGCTCCATCCAACCTCAGCACTTCCCAGGGAACAACAGCGACTGGTTTCCGGGTACATTTAGGTCATGAAGTGGTTAAGGTCATGGAGCTTGGATGGTTCAGCTCGTCTTTTTTGTCTTGTTTTTTTGATTGTCCACCGCGATGACGTGACTAGACATGCATCCAAATCTGAAGTCAGAGTTTTTGTGCTCTGTGTTTTCAGGTGCGGGCAGTGCCAGATGTAAAGTGGCCATCGTTATGTGCAGGAGCAGCTCTGAGCATGGCCACAGCAGGTCAGCTGGGTTTTCAGATGTTTTTTGTGATTTGTTTGCTTATGCTACACATTTTATACATTTTTCTAATTTTGCACAAATGATCAACTTTCATTTAATTCATATTTTCCAATTTGTTTTCAAATGGTTTTAGCTTGTTGTGTGTATTTTTTCGCTATAGAGCCCAAAATCTCATGTTTTCAGCCTACCATGTGAGGTTTTAGGTTACAACTAAAATTAGATTTTCCTTATTGAAGTTACTTACTTAAGTGCATTTACTTTTAAACACTAATCTTCAGTGTTTATCCACATATTTTTATTGCATAAAGACATGATCTAAAAAAAAAAAAACCTCGTAGATCTGCATCTCTCCTGTCTCCACAAGTATTAATGGAAACAAAATCTACTAACAGTCACACCCTCTATGTAAAACACGTTGTCCTTGTTTCCAACTTCAAGTTTAAGTTCCAACACACCCAAAATTTTTTGGCAGAGAATTGATGACACATTGCCACCTGCGGAAACGGCTGTAAAATTGATTAAACGTTAGTAAAAATAAAAATAATTGATTAGCTTTGGGTAAGTTTCATTATTTAAGGGCGTTGTTTGAACTTCTTTCTCAGGCACGGACAGCACAGCATGATCCTCGTACCTATGGACACGCCGGGCGTAAAGCTCATCCGGCCACTCACTGTGTTCGGAGATGATGGTTGGATCGTCTCTCAGTATCCCCTATTTGAAAGCTGAACTGATGTGGTGTGGTTTACAGATTCTCCTTGTTTCTTTTCAGATGCCATCCATGGTGGCCACTTTGAAGTCCACTTTGAAAACGTGCACATTCCAGCTTCCAATATGATCCTGGGTAAAAAGCTCTCCTGTTTTAAATAGGAGCGACACCCTTTGAAGTCTGAGAAACTGATTTGTTTATGTGGAAGAGAGGAAGTAATGTTAGCCTAATAACCTTCCCCCACTCATATATTTTCCTCCAGGCGAGGGCCGAGGGTTTGAGATCGCTCAGAGGCGTCTGGGTCCAGGCAGGCTTCACCACTGCATGAGAGCTGTTGGCTGCGCCGAGCAGGCGCTGGAGCTGCTGTGTCAGCGGGCCGCTTCCAGGCAAACATTTGGAAAAAACCTTTACCAGCATGTGAGCGAGTCACACAGGCATTTCCTTCTGCTGGCAGATGAAGGTCAGGTTAAATAATCTTGTGTTTCTGTGATGTTTGAAGGAAGTTATCGCTCACTGGATTGCAGAGTGCCGCCTGATGATTGAGCAGACCCGCCTACTGACTCTCTCCGCTGCTCATGCCTTGGATACTTTAGGCAGCAGGGCCGCTCGCAAACAGGTAACACTTGGTAGTTTGTGGTTCTGGTTTACACATGAGCAGAAATATTAAATCCCAGTCTCAAATCCACCTGTAAACACAAACATTAAGCATGTTTTCCTATACTGTAACTTGAAGGGATTCATACTTTGACAGCTGTTCAGAATGCTCATTACCTTTCTAATTTGCAAAACTAAGCATTTAAATCCTGAGTAGTAGCATAGCATGCTAATGTCACAATCTGTCCTCTAGATTGCCATGATCAAGGTGGCAGCAGCCAGGATGGTGTGTAAGGTGGTGGACTGTGCCATCCAGGTCCACGGAGGCGCAGGGGTTTCAGGGGACTTCCCTCTGGCACAGATGTAAGTTCGTCTTTCTTCGCATACAAGTGCATATGAATAAATCATCATGCAGTGTGTTGTAATTTAAGTGGTGATTTGGATGATTATGGCTTCCAGCAAATGAGAACCCAAAATGTATTTTCTTGAATTATGTAATGTTTTATTACACACAAATTCATTAGAAGACTTTTTAATTTTGAGTCAGCCTTCTGATTGTACTGTTCCTCTCGTTTCCCAGGTACTCGTATGCACGAACTCTGCGAATCGCTGACGGACCTGATGAGGTTCACCTTTCTTCCATCGCAATACTGGAACTAAAGGAGCAGCTAAAGCAGGCGCGGGCCAGGCTGTAAAATTGATTCAATAATGCTTCGAACTAAAAATTCTAAACCGTCAATTAACTCGATCTTAATATTTCTAAAATTGCAGGAAAAAAACGGTGCTCTACAAACCTGCATGCAGGTTTAGCAGTTTGTTGGGGATAAAAAAATACTTACCTGTGGAGTTTGACTAAAGTAATAAATTGCAGGACTGTGAGGCAGTTTTTAGGTGACTGGGTAAGAAAGTAGATGCAGTATTTTTGTGATCAGATCTTACGATGTGGGTGAAAATGAAAATGAAATAAATTGCAACTAAATTAACACTGCTTTTATCAGTCATTGCTCCAGACATCTTAAAAATGACACTTGTTTATTAGGAATTCTTTTTAATGTGAACTACAAAAACAAATTGACAGCATGAATGTAAGACTTTTCCTCTCACACTACATGGGTGTGATCTACCACATGGATGATTTCCATTGTAAGGTGGAGAAATTAGGACACACAAACACATTTTTTTTTTTTTAAATCTTTACAATATAAAACAGCAGTGGCCCCATCTACCTGATACACCAGATGGCAACCCATGCAACACCCTCCACTGTTGTTCATCCGTTAACCTACAGCCATCGCAGATCTTCAGCTGCCAAATCAGTCCACCTTTAAATCAAACGCGGCGCAGAGATGGGGGGGAATGAGAGGGGCTGGTTTACGAGCGAAAAACAAAAGATGTCAGTGTTTGCTCTTCTTAGATTTCTTGTGAGATCGGTGGGGGGATCTAGATCTGGAGCGGGACTTCTTGGTTGATTTCTTGGGCGTCCTGGAGCGCGACCGCCGCGATCGCTTCGGTGTACGAGGTGAAGATGGAGATCTAGTAGGATTAAAGGGACATTACACATTTAGAGTTTCTAAAAACAACTCAAGTTTTAAAAATCTCTCATAACAATACGATTTAAACTAGGTGTTTACATGCACTTTAAAAAGAAAAGCTTTATTTATTCCCAAGCTCCATCTTTCTGATTGACATCTCCAGATGCTGCTTTAATGTTTCCACTTAATTTTTCTCTTTGAATGCGATCTAGATTGTTAATAGACTGGTCCCTCTTGCAACTTAACATGCACACAGCATGATGCTGCCACCACCACACTTCACATTTGGGATGGTGTTCCAGGCCTGCAAGTTCTCCCTTTTTCTTTCAAATGTAGCGATGGTCTTCATGGTTATTTTCAGCTTCGTCATACCTCAGATGTATTTAGAAATTAAGGTCTTTGTCCCTGAGTTCAATGTCAAACTATGATCAGGATTTTCACAATGCTTTTGGAGTAATGGCTTCTTCATACCCTTTCAGCTGATACTAGAAAAATACTATTTTTTTTGTATGTGGGTGATGTCACTTAGGGGCCTTGAAGAGCATCTACATCCACAGCTCTGTAAACTT
Source organism: Brachyrhaphis terrabensis (assembly GCA_903067065.1). Classification (NCBI taxonomy): domain Eukaryota; kingdom Metazoa; phylum Chordata; class Actinopteri; order Cyprinodontiformes; family Poeciliidae; genus Brachyrhaphis; species Brachyrhaphis terrabensis. Next base: position 10,655 of record CAEGAG010280156.1, read on the forward strand.
TGAAAAGACACACACATAACTTAGGGCAACTTAGAGTAACAAATTATCCAACAATTTTATTTTGAGACTAGAGGGGGAAGACTGAATACCAGCTAGAATAAATGTTTAAATGCAGTGTATGCGTTTACCTCTTGGACGATTTTTTGTTGCTGGACCGAGGAGAGTCTTTATGGGATGAGCGTGACGATGTGTCTTTAGAGTACGATCGATCGGAGCGTTCCGATCTCTCCGAGCGCTCTGAACGCGGCGAGGATGACCGGCCTCGTCTGCTGCCGCTCCTCGATGGACTGGGAGAGCCGCTGTGATGCCGCTTTCTGAGAGGAGGGGGAGACGTGTCAGATAGCACATTCATCAAGTTGAAGCTTTACTTTCAGAAATCTATTTAAAATGTCTGTGTCACCTTTCTTTCCTGGTTGGTGTGTCATCCTTCTCCTTTTCCTTCTTCAGTTCTTTTAACCGTGCCTCTGCTTTCTCCTTTTCTTTTTTCTCCCTTTCTTTCTCACGCTCAAGTTTCTCTTTTTCTTTCTCCTTTTTAAAAGCATGACAAAAGGAGCTTGGTTATTGTTTTGTCCTGTATCATATTTAGAGGTAACAATAACCTAGGTTCTTGCCTTCTGTAGCAGTTTGTCCCTGTAGTGCTCCACCTGCTCCTGGATACTCTGGCCAGGCTTCTTGGGCCTTTTCCCAGACTCCAGCTCATCCTGGAACTTCATGACTTTAACCTGTTGTCAAAAATGTATTGCACCATGATATCCTGCTACTATGCATTCTCCTCACTGGCATAATCTTCTTGTCTTGATCTTTTAATCATTTTTGGTCAATAACCAGACCAAACAAATGCTAAACTGACAATACAACAAAATTATTTGCAGAGCACAACTTAAAATAAATAAATAAATTAAAAAAAAACTAAATACAAGCATTTGATGCAGCCTGATGGAGCATGTAGGAGCCAAGCACCAAAACATCAGAGCAACGTTCATTGGCAAGTAGTCAGAAGAGCAGCAAATGCATAAATACTGTATGTTACTGGGAACTATGGAAAATTATCAGTACTTATAATATCATGCGTCATAGAATGACTGTTTAAATAAACCCTGACACGCTAGAAAACAGTGCCAAGGAAATAAAAATCCTGCAATAAACTAGCAAAAAACTAATATTAAATTGCACTTTTTAGGTTTTTCAGAAACATTGTAAAATATGAACAGGAAATTGTTTTAAAAAGATATAGGTAACATAAATGTTATAAAGACTACTTCAAATGAATACATATAATGGCCACAAAACCAGCAGAAAGGTAATAAAGGCTGTTTTACAGCAGCAAAGCAAATTATTTACAACCAGATTACTGGTCTGACAAGGAAGCAGCAGGAAAGTTCAACACGTTTTTATCTGATTAGATCGCAGACTTCAGCCGTTTGAATGGAGGCCAGCTTTAATCTCTATTAACTCAACATGCAGTACTGAAAACTTGATAGCTCTTGCTGCTGTGTTTTACATTTCTAACTGTGTTGCTATGATTTCTCGGATCACCTGATAAACCGGAATTTTCTGAATAAGCGGAACAGATAATGCAGGCAGGTAAGTAACTCTACAGGTGTATTTGCCATACTTAAAAGTGTGCCAAGAAACCAACTCAGTTAAAGTGAGGAATCTACAATTTCTAATATGAACTATGGTCAAATATTCAGCCAGATACTGCATGTAGAACAGAGGCTGACCAGTTGCTACAAAAAGTCTTTTTTT
>CAEGAG010280167.1:0-69832 GCA_903067065.1 Brachyrhaphis terrabensis
TATATATATATATATATATATATAAAATTACAATTGTTGTAAGTTTATTTGATTCATTTGTTTTGCTAGCAGCTTACTGCATTTTCATCTTAATGCAGTAAGCTGAAACTGCTACAACCTTTAATGACCCTCCAGGTTTTAAAATATGTGTCTATGCAGGAAATACCATTTAACTAAAAAAAAAGTCCATTGGTAAAGTTGAGAGGCAAAGTGACACTGGTATTGTATCTGCCTTTGTGAGAGCTCAAACTTTTAAACATAGAAGATTCTTTTGCGATTGTTTATGGAAAGTCTGGATATTTGTAACTGTAGAGATGAAGTATGTCTGAAGTTACAGGTAACTGGTTTACATCAAATATTTTCTGTGCTGAATAATTAAGGCATACAGTTAGACAGCAGCTAGAAGAAGAAAAATTAATAATAGTTAACCATAATAATTTCATTTTATCAAAAGGTGAGTCAGGTATGAAAATACTTACTTTACATGAGCACACGTGCAATGTTTTTTAGCATTTCATTTATTTTAATTTACTTTTAACACACATAGTAAAAACACACACACAATGCTGAAACAAAACAAGACAAAACTAGCACAGAAATAGATGAATAACATTAAAAAATTTTGTCAATGGCAAGAAAACAAAGTGTAGACTTACACATGTGTAATGTAGCTATAATGAACTTTTCCACTGGTGTTTTTAGAGGCTACATACAGCAAAAAGTGGAACTAGAAGTGCACAGGTGTATGAGTGAGATTTGATTTAAAAAGTGCTAGACAGACAGGCGATCATAAATCAGAGTAGGTGGTGATATTGACTGCTTTTTCATTACTCCGGAATAGGTTATTGATCAATTCTTTATGAAATTTTGTGTCTAAAGCTCGGAGAACAAACATTTCTGCAGGCCCAGAGTGCCAACAGCAGACTGTCAACGCATCACCTGAATGGCAGGCTCACCCTCCACCGCTGTGGCACAAAGAGGAAAACATTTACAAACACACAATCAAACCGCTGCACAACATTCCTCCCATGACAAACCACTCTCTTTCTCAAGTACAGCTGCACATCAGACACACACAGTCAGAGCAACTTGCAATAGCTTCAGCCTTTCTCATCTGCTCCCTGCCGTCACAATGCTATCTTTGCTCATTATGTCTGCTTTGTGTCCCTGTCCAACTGCCAAGAGTGATGGGGCCAGGGCTCCTATTGTTCCAGGCTCCGTCTATCAAGCAGCACTGCAGGCTTATCAAAATGAACATTACCATAACACTGGAGCCAACGGCATCTCAGACGTGAAATAGAGGAAATACCAAAGGTGAGCTGAGCAGAGACCACAATGCAGCGCCACATAATTGTGTCTTGGCATTTCTAGAGCGACAGGTAATGGAAGGCTAATGGCTTTCCTGGTCTGGTGCATCTGTTTGTTTACATACACAGCAGAAAAGGATGTGCAAATAAAAACAAGATGCCTGTCCTTTTTCTCTGACATTTTACCAATTTTGACTAAACTGCTGTAAATGACCATCTTTAAAGACGATTACATTTAAAGGTCCTCGTCCACCCGGGATTTTTATTTTCATTTTTATCACAACACAAATGTAAATGAACAAAAAGAAGGCAATGGAACGTATATGAGTTGGTAATTGCATGCATGACGCCAATGTCTCCTCTGGTGGCACCTAGAGGATAATCGCTAGCACCATGGCTTTATATCCATGACTTATCGCTTGAACAAGCTTATTCACATGGGATTTTAATTGAATTTATTAACACAGCTGCAGTTTACTTGCATCAAGAAGGTCCTGGGTTCAAATCCCACCTTGGCGTCTTTCTGCGTGGAGTTTGTATGTTCTTCCAGTGGACGCACGGGTTCTCTCTGGGCACTCCGGCTTTTCCCCACAGTGCAAAAATATGGCTGTTAGGTTAATTCAGTTCTCTAAAATGTCCTTAGGTGTGTGTGTGTGTCAGCTTCTGTTACTCTCCATCAATACTTCAAAGTAAATCCTTGTGGCATTTTTAGTTCCTGCTGCTGTGACGGTGCGCCTTCCTATTTAGATTGTCGGCTATTTCCCCATTCATTTAATCGTTAAGTTTTGCCCTACTCGTCTACAGCACAGTGTGACACAAACGGAAATAAATTACACAAATAACACTGAAGTCCATATTGAAAACTCCTCACCTTATTTACAAATTAGGCTCCTTCTGAGTGCAGCAGGTTAGCCTGCAATTTACTGAGATGCATCAGGGTAAAACAGGATTAAATACACATTGATGACCCTTGATTTTATTTAAAAAAATAAAAATGAATACATAAAGCTCTGAGGAGACCACTTAAAATGATCAGTTTCACTGATTTTGCTTTTTTATAGGTGCATGTTTGAGTAAAATGAACATTGTTCTTTTATTCTATAAACTACTGACATCATGTCTCTAAAATTCCAAGCAACCATTTAGTTTTTATTTGCAGAAAATGAGAAATGGTCAAAATAAGATGCAGCACTTTCAGACCTCAAATAATGCAAAGAAAACAAGTTCATATTCATTTAGAAACAACAATACTAATGTTTTAACTGAGGAAGAGTTCAGAAATCAATATTTGGTGAAATAATCAGGAGGTTTTTAATGGGGTTCACTGCAATGGGCTCTTATTTTTTTTTTCCAGAGCTGTATATCTAACATAAATCTATCTTTTTCTTATCACTTTATAGTTATGTTCGACTTTATGTCTGTTTATTAGATAAATTCACATTAAAATATATTGAAGTTGGTCATTGTAATGTGAAAAAATGTGAAAAAGTTTACAGGATGTGAATACTTTTACGAGGCGCTGTAGGTCATCTGAATATTAGATGCCCTGATATGCATCACATGCTCATGCAGCTGCATTAAGACGGAGGTGGAAGAGACAAACCATCTATCTCTGCAGTCCAACTTGTAACATTTGGTCATTTGGCCAAGGTCAGACTGTGAGACACAGGGTACCGCTGAACTAATGATTGATGGATACTCCCTAATAGACGCCCCTCAGCATTTTCTCAACTAAGTGAAGCATGTGAAGAGTTTGAAATGAGAATATGTTAAACACTGACAAATGTACCAGAACCCGGACACACACATACACACCCACAAAACTACAGATGGCCACCCTATGAGCCAGCTGTGAATACACAGAAGCCCAGAGGTACAAAGGCACTCACAAGGGCACAGCATAAAATCCTCTTACAGTAAGTCTCTCTCCCAGTTGCCCTGAGCTTTGATCAGCGTCCTCCTCTTCCTCCTCAAACGCCACACACCGACAGTCTGAGTCCAACCATCTCTCCCTCGATTCAGGCAGGACGGTCACAGTAGAGGTTACGTCAAAATATTTTGTGCTGTTGTGAGTTGATTGTCTTACCTACTTGTTGGTGAAAGTCAGCATCTATGCATACATTTCCATAATTATCTGTGGTACTTTCCTGTGTAAGAGGTCGTCAGATATTTGCATAGCTGAAGGCACATGGGGATGTGCGGCATAGATGAAAACAATATGAAATATTTTCCAGCTGCAAGAAGATTGGATTGCTTTAAATAAAGGTTTCTCATCTGGTACTGACGTTTTATTGATAATTAGAGCTGGTAGTGCAATAATAACACACCACCATATTTCAAGTCAAAGGGAAGTCTGCCTTGCCATGCACTCTAAATTGGGGTTAGAATAGATTTGGTGAAGTTAATTTGAGGCCTGGATATCGAATTTGTCCCGGTGTGTTAAACTTACACCTCTTTTCATTTTGTAGTCATTATTTAAGTTGAAAAATCACCCTGGCAATTCAAATATCTGCCTGCCCTCGATTAGCCAATCAAAGAAAGTCTGTCCAGATGGTCTTCATCCTCAGTCACCATGCAACCAACTCGGACTTACTAAGACAGAGGGGATCATTTCACCGTTCCTCTCAGTTTCCATGCATGACAAACACAGACACACACAGTTGCAGTTACACTCCACAGACATATGAGAGCTGGATGTGTGGCAAAGCTGCATCAGGGTCACCTCTGTGCACAATGATGATCAAATCACAAGAATGTTCATTTACAGTTTGCTGTACCATTTACATCATGGTATTTTTTTTTATGAAGTTATTCTGAACAATGTTAACAGGTCAGCAGTTTAATTACTTATTTGGAAATAATATAGTCATTTAGCTAAATGCCTCTGTGGCACACTTTCAGTCCCATTAATACATTAACATAGAGATCAGATTTCTGTGTCTAAAGTGGTTATAGTGAAACATCCAGTACTGTACGTTGCAGCTCAGACAAGCGGGCAGGAAATATGGTAAGTACCTCCCATAACAAGCAGAATACTCATGAATTTATGACATGTATGTACGAAACATATCACTGTTCTGCAACTTTACCCATCAGGAGAATAGTTGAAACTTCAGCTCATACACTTGTGAGGAAAAACCAGAGCTCCAACACGGGCTAACTTCTTACAAATAATTTTATTGTGACTTAATCTTGTACAAAAGTTAAGTTTGGTCAACTAATTCATCAATTATCTTGTTAACTGTGGCCAGCATTTACAATAAAGCAGCTCAGACCTGACTTTTTCCATTGTCAAACAAAAACTTCAAGGTATTTTATTAAAAATGTCTCTCACATGGCAACACAAAGTAGAACATAACTTTTGAGTGGAAATAAATACATTTAGAAAGTCTGAAAATTGCAACATGTTTTCAAATTAATTTTCCTTTCTCCTTTGTAGAACAATCTATGTTTGCAATAGCTGCAAGTTTTTCAGGTATGACTCTCCTGGCTTTGCAAATCTAGAAACTGTAATGTTTCCATTGCTCTAACTTAGACACATTGGATTGAACTGAGCCTTTCAACATCAAATTTAAGTTCTGCTACATAATTTTAGTCCTAACACTAAAATTAAGTTAGGACTTTGACTGAGGCAACGATGGTAGAAGATCGTTCTGTAACCAGTGGGTTACCATTAACCCCATTATAACTCATGCGATGGTCTAAAGCATTTCAGTGCCTCTGCCTGTATGTTTTCCTGTCCAAAATTCTAGTTTTTGTCTTGTCTTACCGAACCTTTTCCATGTTTACTGTGTCCTCTACTTGGCTTGTGGCAAAATGAAAACATTAATCCATATGAACTCCTAATGGCATGTTTCTTGCCACTTAAATCCAGATTCTCACAAGAAACACCCAGCCTCACTGAGTTCAAAGTTCATATAAACACCAGTAATGGAAACTCTCATTTGATTACATGCTTGTACAGCAATGAATGTAGGAATAACTGGAATGTGAAAATTGAGAGTAAAGTAAAGTATCTGAGTGGATTAGTGACACATACGGCTGAAACCATTAGGTGAAACTCTATAGCTGCTTCTCGGCTGGTGAAACTAAGCTTTTTATTGTCAGCTCAGTTGGATTCAGCCGTTGCTTTTTTGTATCCAGAAACATGTAATAGGACACAATTATGTTCACTGCTTGACTCTAGGAAGCCTAAATCTCTAGACATGTAACATATGAAATCATAAAATACACTGAACTTTTCATGTGCAATATTTTTTAACTGACAAGAAATTAAAACTGTACAAATTTAGTCTCTGCAGGACAGAAAAGATGAATATCTTTTACTGAAAATGTAAAAGAAAATTTCAGATATGTGGAATGTGATATGTTTTATTAAATTGGCTTTAACAGTTTCAAAAGAAAATGTTTTCTATATTTCTAAGCTCATCATTATTACCACGATTTTTATGATTATTTTATGTGGCTTGAGCAAGTATGTAACTAACCTTGGATCTATTAAGGATTCATGCAGTTTAATAATGAGAGTTTACCTGCGGGTTCAGTGTACAGACATTTTGAAAAGCTAAGCATCCATCCATCCATCCATCCATACATCCATCCATACATACATACATACATACATACCTTTGTCTTTGTCCCTAGTGGGGTCGGGAGTTGCTGTTGCCTATCTCCAGCTAACGTTCCGGGCGAGAGGCGGGGTTCACCCTGGACAGGTCGCCAGTCTGTCGCAGAAGCTAAGCACATCATAAATAAAACAATTACATAAAAGTTGCAATATATTTAATATAATTAGGGAAGTAAGATGAAAAATAGGGAAAAATATAATTGAAAAAAGTCCTTGAACCACCAGTGCCTGGATAATTTAACAAGGACAGATTGATTCAATCTGCTGTGGATGTGTTCATTAGGAGTGAAGTGTCCTTAAAAAATTCAATGGAATAAAGGCTGCAGAGATACGCTAATAGTTTAGAGGAAGCTGTTTTCAAATTTGTAAACCATGAATTGGTAAAAATGGGTATCAAAATTTGCTAAGGGAAAATCACAAAAACAGAGGTAATATTGTAAAGTTGCTTTTCTTCTTCTCTTTTAATACAGAAAACAATAAACTCCTGATTTGTATTTTTTTTTAAAGTACCATATTTTCGTCAAGCAAATCTAGTTGAGTAAATATAATTAACTGCATACATTTTTACACATACATGCAGTTAATTGTACTCAGCCTGACTGCATTTTTGTCCAGTCAACACCACAACATCACGACACATTAAAAGTAAATAGAGAAAGTATGTTTTACACCAGCCCAGAGATGATATTAAATAAAATATAACAGCAAGTGAAACAGTTAATAAAACAGAAATTCACGATTAATAAAGGCAGCTTCCATCTTTTATGGTTAAGTATTTGCTGAGGTGGCAAATGTGCCACTGTTAGTCTCTCTGCCTAGAGTATATTTTCTCAAGCATTAACATTTTTTTTTTTTTATTGAGATTCCATGTTGAAGTATGATATGTTGCCAAACAGTGAATGTGAGCTCCTTGATGCCTGTCATGAGCAAGCAGAGCCCTGAAAGTAAGATGTGTTTACAGAGCAAAGGGAAAGTAAAAAGCTTTTCTTTGCTACATATCCCGGCGTTGGCTCTGGGCCACCTCAATTCAACATCCAAGCAGTCCTGTCACGAAACTCTGCAAACGGCCCTGAGTCAGCATTAGTGCTGCTAGGTTTACTTAAGGAAACTTTGCCAACTGCAGGTTGTACAAATAGACTCATATTGTGAGTCACATCACAACCTTCCCACCTGCATCTACAAGCGCGATTGCATTCAGATTCAGGAGCAACGACATAACCCCTAAATGTACAAAGTTCACGACAACCAAACTGTGTATATTCCTGTAAATGTCAACACAAGCTGGCATTTACATTTGGAATAAAACCTGAGTTGGCACAATGTTCTACTGTCAAAAAAGTGCTACGACTGCTTAATATAAGGTGCAAAATTTGAGGGTACAACATGGAAAATGGAGAAGAGAAAATCCCACCGAAAACATCAATTTTTAAAGTTAGATTTTGCTAAAGTCAGAACAACGATCCAGTTGATTAGGATTCCTTGAAAAACTTAATTGGCACAAATAAACAGCCAGATGTGGGTTGGTCATTCTGCTGCAGATCATATGAAGAGCACATCAAAAGAAAAGGAAGATGCAGGGCAATGACTGGTCAAAGTTTAGCCATCTCATTGTCTGAAAGAAACTCAACATCAAAAAGTTTCAGTTTTTCAATTAATAGCACTGCTGTTAATGCAAGCAGTTCAGAGGACTAGATGGTACAATCCCTTTGAGAGTCTGTTGTAAATGTGATCTGTGTTTCAGTCCGACAGTTTTTAACGCTCCATTAATCACGACTAACTCTTATGAAGGTTTTATGGATTCAGCGGCTCACCAGGTGAGAAACCTTCCCTCTGGGGTTTTAAAGACTCATTACACCTTCAGAGGGCTCATCACCCACCAACGCCTGCCGTTCTATGTACGCCTCTGCATCCATCCACATCTCTCACTTTTGCTATTTAGCAGTCAAAACATATTCACTCCTGTTCATCCAGTCATCAGCTTCTTTCATTCCTTCCCATCTCGCAGCCAACTGAAGGATTGTAACATGGGTGTAGAGTTGAGGTTGACCCATCACTGCTGCATGCCTTCTCCACCTCAGGTGGTTGTCACAACCATCTAATTGGTATAATATGGGATAGTTAGAAAAGAAAGAAGTGAGCCAAAGCAGCAGCTCTAGTTAATAGTAGGGAGAGAGACTCAGAGAACAACGGCGATCGTGTGAGGAATAGATTTGGAGGTCTATGAACTTCAATAAGACTGGCTACAGAGTAACATGGAGGACACAAGAGGTGAGTTTCAGAAGTATCACACCAAAACTCAGCGCGTCTAGGATGCTTTCCTGGTCTGGTGCACCACAGGATGTAAGTTAACTATCTGATGTCTGCCTCCTCTAAAAACGATTCCCTTGATTACTGATGACGAGCACCAGCTGGAGGTCGCACCTGCTGGTCACACCCCAATAAGGAGAAAGGTAAGCAAACACTCACACACCCAAAACCCAGTACACCACCCTGTGGAGTCAAAAAGAACCTACAATAAGGTCAATAACGCTGCAAACATCAGATTATTCCTTATATTTTTAGGATGCCCCCTTGTGGCAGTAACATGTTTTAATATGAGAAACCCCACAGAACAAACACAGAGTGGTCAGATTCTTAATAGGCTGAAAATTATAAGAGAACTGTATGCTATCACTTTAAAGATTAATCACCAATATAAAAGTAATGGTTTTCAATTTCACAGAAGTGTGGTATTTAGTTGAAAATATACTGCCAAACATTTTGGTCTTGTATATTTTTGACAGAACAGATAGCATATTTTCTATAGTTTTGATTAACTGAAATGAAATGCATATAAATTTGTACAAGATGTTCCTTTAGTTCTCAGCCTTGCCATATCTGGTACATGTTTCAAGTTTTTTCACAAGTTATCTTTTAAAGATGAACACTAGTGCGTAAAAGACAGATTTTGTGCAAATATGGCAGATGTAAATAAGGCCCCAGAGGACCTCAAATGGACTAGAACAGAAGGAACTCAGCAGAAGGCGAAGGGCATTCGGTCTCAAGAGATGTCTGACACGAAAGTGACTTTTGTCCTTCCAAAAGTCCCTGATCAGACTCTGCTGCAGTAGAACAAGCTCTCTAAATTTGAGAAAATAATGGCATTTCAGCAACTTTGTCCAGCAGTGTGCACTAAATACAGCTAGCTCCGTCTAAACAGAATATTAAGATTATGAACAACGTGGAGTAATTGTATGCAGTCGGTTGTAGTGTTGGCATGTGGCGTCTCACTTATCTGAGCATTAAGCTCTACAGTAAAGATTTCTGAATCACCAGAATCTGTTTGCAAGAAATAAATCACATAATCTTTTATCTAAATCACTCTGTCTCTAAACACTATAGGTCACTATAGGTATATCCATTTAATTTATTTATTTATTTCGAACATGATAGCAGTATAAACTAATACACATGTACGAGGAATGCAGAAGACTGTAAAATAATTTATATGCCAAGAAGAAGAAAAATAAGGTATAAACTCCTTTATAACTCATGTTTTCCTCATTAAATCAAAAATAGGAAGAAAAATCTTAATTCATTTTCCATTTTATCTGTTATTTATTTATTTTTTGGCATGGACTCAAACAAAAAATGTCTAAATATATAAACACACACATTTATATATAAACCCACGCATACTCACATGGGTTAGCCGCAGTTTACATGGATATTTGTGCTCTCTCACTTTATATCTTGTGAAAATCCTTATATTTTCTTTTAAATTGTATTAAATTTTGACTTTGTTTTAACTCCCCATTTAACTTGTTCCATAATTTTACACCACAAATTGATATACAAAATCCATCAGATTTCCATACTCAGCATAGGTGAAGGACTACGCACAAATGGACCCCATTTGCAACATTTAATCTGTTTACAAGAAGAGACAGAACAGACTCCTCAATAATTGAGGAAGCTTATGTATTTCTAGGTGAATTAATGAGTTCCATTCACTACAACTTTGATGTAGAAATTTAATGGGGTTTTCCTCATGTGCGGACACACAGTCATTTGCTAACAGTGTGCACACCAATGGACTTGTTTCTGAAATTTTGTAAAAGGAAAAGGAAAGCTTACTAGAGTGGTAACTGATGAACTGTGTGTCTCAATGATACATGCAAGCCGTGAATGTCTTTTTGATACCTCATTAAAGCCAACAATCCTGTGGAAAGCAGAAATTTTTTGACCTAAATTAAATACATTTCCTCCGTTCTGTATTAAAATAATGGGTCTTTATTGTAAATTTGATAGCCCAGTGCTCCTACCTTTATTTAATTGGATACTACCAATATTTTCCTCATTTAGCTTTAGAGTTAGCAAGTTGCTTGTTTTTCTTTGATAAATGCCAAAGTAATAAAAGCTAGACTCTCCCTATGCTTCTGGGTTTTGGCCTTAATCTATCAAATTCTTGTCAGTTCACCTGAGTTCAAACTGGTATCATATGAAGGAAGCTATTATGAAATGGCCCCCAGGCTTTCTTGCCATATTTTGTTCAAACGAATTGGAGTAGATGGACAGATAAAGAGAGAACCGGAAAACACAATGCCTCCAGCTGTTGCTGAAACATGAAAGGAGAGGAAGAAAAATAGATAACTGGTTCTGGACTGAAGCGCCTTTTGTCTGATTAGAGCACAATTGAGCAACTAAAGAGAATCAAAGACGATCCAGCAGCCTTTAGGGTGAAACTCAAGCACTTTTTCCAGGAGTTTCAGAGGAGCAGAACCTTATTTTAATGATCCCAGACAAAAAGCCTCACTTTTCCTTTTTTGCTCTTGCTTCAGAAAATGTGCAATGGAAAGTATTGCTGGAAAAAAGTCTGCAAGATGACAGTGATATGGACTAAAATACACTACATTAGCATCTGTAGTTGTAAAATGAAAAGGTTCAAGGGAGGTGATTGCTTTTGCACCGTATTGTATCTACTGACTATTTAAAAATGCAGTTTTGTAGCCTGTAAAGAGAATCAAAGGTGATCCAGCAGCGTTTAGGGTGAAATTCAAGCACTATTTCCAGGAGTTTGAGAGGAGCAGAACCTCTATATCTAACACATTAATTCTGCCCATCTTTGACCTTAGAATCTGCTCTTACAAAGATAAAAACATTCTGATTATGGATATTATGGATTATGGATATGAAATAAGGCTATGGATAAGGCTTTCCTTTCTCAATGACTTCTTGACCTCAGAAGTCTTGACCTCTGAAGGTCAAGACAGAGGTCTTGACCTCTGAAGGTCAAGACTTCTGAGTCTTGACTCTGAAGTCTTGACCTCAGCAAGAGGTCAAGAAGTCATTGAGACTTTCAGTGAATGTGCCACTGAGAGTAGCACACTCAGTGGATCAAAATTGCATAGTTTCCCTATATGAATGAGTGCCATCTTGTAACGATTTATGACATGCCTGCAGGATTTGTTCTGTAACTGGAACATTGTGCCACTGTCCAAGTGGGACTTTCCTTTAAGTTTCAAGAGACTGCCTTGTTCCCCACTGTCAACAATCTTAATTAAGCGTTATTTAACATTCCCAAAATCCTGATGTCCATTGGGATGGACATTCAATTTTGAAAAAATCCTACAATTTAATGATAGAAAGATTTTTTTTAAATACTTTCAAATACACTAGAAATACTTGAAATTATACTGAAAGCAATTTTTCATGGCTTCTATGAATATAAATTAATACTTTTGATGGACTTTCTTTGTGTTGCTTGTCCTATCTGATGCCTGAAACTCACTAGTATCAAGAGTCCAAATTTAATTGTTTTGTTTAATAAGAAACCAATCAGTAACCTGCATCATGCAAATAACAAATTCCCCCATTTTTTTTTTATTGGTTTAAACCCAGAAAAATATAATATACATTCCAGTGGACATGGAGTCTGAAGGGGTTAAGCTCACGGTTCTTTAAGTTAAAGAAAGTTCGGTGAACCCTAGTAAACCCACAATGTACTTTATTTCCTAAAGTACCAACTTATCCAGAGGTTTCTATTCGATATCTCTTCCTGATAAATTGGAACACGAATGTTTGAAGGATTTTTAAAAGATGACTGTCAAACTTGAAAGAAAAAGCTCCGAATTAAGCATCTTAGATCACAGATGTAATGTATTCTATGACTTTTTGACTCTATCCTCAGTGGAGTCACTACAGCTGACAGCATCTCTGTAGACTAGGAGGAAAGTTTTAATAAGGTTCAAAGTTATAAAACTTTTTTTTTTTAACCTGAAGTAAGTGTCACAGAGAGTGTGAGAAACAGTCAAGAGAACATATCTTATGCGGATGAAATATTCCCCAAGGTTTCATTCAGCAACTCCAAAAGTTTGGAGATATGAGACTGTTTTGAAGAGAAACCTTCCATGCAGGTTCAGATCTATTGTTTTTCTTTAACCTTTGGAAATACAGCTTGCAACTTGCTCTCTGTAACAACTTTCTCAATCATCATGAAAGGAGCTACAGCTTTTTCCAGCGAGTGAAAGATTCCCCTTTAAGGCAAAATCTGCTGTATTGAAAGAAACCGCTAAGGTTGTGATGCTATGTTACAGGATTGTTACAGAGAATCGCCAGCTGTTTGCTCTCTGGTAAGGCTTTCTATTACTGTAGGGTTTATTCTCACCGGTGTGCCATGGAGTTTCAATCAGGGCCTTCAATAGACGTCAACTATACCTGAACAATACACATGCTGTGCAGAATAATGCAAAAACTGTGCACCACACCAAACCACAGGAGTCCAATAATATGCAACCCCCCCCCCCCAAAAAAAAACAAGCAAAGCAATAATGCAGCCCAACAATGCATATATCAAGCAATGTCATATTTTAGCAAAATACATAAGCAACAATGCACATAATTGAACATCTAGGGGAACATTCTATGTTCCCCAGTTAAGCTCAACATCCATCCGTACTGCTCAAACAGCACATGTGATCAATTAAAGGAAAAAATATTCAGTAAGGTCTGTATGAGAGTGCCTTAGAAAAGTAACTCCCATTGTAAATAAAGTCCAGGCTTGTTGTGTTCAGTGCTAGCTATTAGTAAAATAAATTATTTTACAGAAAAATCTAATCATACAGTGACACATTTTTCTCACGAGGCAGAAGCTTGTTTTTCTGTTGTTTCCTGTAAAATGAGTCAGCAACAAATTACTAATGCTGGAAGTAAATAATGCTGAAACTCCATATTTGTGGGAAACAAAGTCTGATTTTGAGACAGGTTTTCTTTCTTGCATTAATTTGTGTTATGTGTTTATTATTGATTTACTATGACCATGTCTGGACATTAAATCTACTTATTAAAACAAATTCATGTACAATTTGTTACCCAGTAAATGAAACAAAATTGTATTTGAGGAAATCAGTGGGGTTTTTTTCAGCTGTGTCTTTTACTCCATGAACCCTGGCACTGTTCTGATTGGCACTGTGATGGAAAATTTATGCGAGTGACACTGAAATATTGTAGCAGTGACTCTATGCAGACAGTCTGTTTGCACTGATGAAGATTTACTCACATGAGCTCAGATTTACTCAAGCTGTCACAGTCCGATGACTTTCTGATTAATTCAGATAATGACTGTTTGATCACTTATGATTGCTGAAATTTGATCTCCAGATCACTAAGTAAATTAAAAGGTGACTTCAGAACAAATGTAATGTACCATTGATTTCAATGGATATGGAAAGTTTCACATTAAGTTTTTTTTTTCATTGAAAAATGAACAGGGCGGTTTAGTTGTAAAAATAAACTGTAACATCGCTCGACATTAATAATGAAACAAGCGACAGGGCGCTCAGCATGAGAATTGGTACCAACAGATGTTTGTTTGAACTCACAATGGGGCTGAGCCGGAGTTTTAGTGAGAAACCTTCGCTGCTGACTCCTTCTAAAGGCAGAAAGATGACAGCAGGAGATCCACATGAGGTAACATGATGAACTGGTGAGGACTGGGAAGCGAAACTGCAGTGGATACGCCGCAAAAAGCGTAATGAGCCACAGGTGCACAGAATCAGTCACTGAAGTTACTCTGTGGCTACAAACCAGCAGAGGACACAAAAACCAGGGAAAGGGCCTGGAAACGACAGAAACACTGCTAAAATCTAAAATAAAAATAACCTATATATATATACATTTGTGTGTACATATTACAAAAACGATAACATCAGAAGTTCAACCAGTTATTTTAGAATTGAAATAAAAATCTAAAATCTACAGGTAATTTTTGAAAAGCAGAATTTTGTGCCTATCCTACAAACCCTACAAATTACTCTCTAGAATCGTTTCAAGCTGTTTGCAAGAGATTCATCTTTTATTTATGTTAATCAGCACCTATTTTGGTTTAAACAAGCAACTCGTTAGAGCACCTACAATAAACTTTCCAAGTAATAGATGTTGATTATCCAGTAACCCACTGCTCCTTTCTACTGTCAATATAGAAAGAGAGTTCAAGCTCTCTTTATTCAAATGTTTTATGTATTAGGACATAAAAAAATGTTGTCTAGTCTTTGCCATGTTTGTATATGATTTCACCTTGTATTGATTTATGTAGGAAAGTTTGGGCTCTTGAAGCAGTACTGTCACACAGAGATAATTTACAACCTTGTTATTCATATATTCAAAGTTGTTTTAGAGTTCAAACTCATGCTAGACAGTTGAAATAATGTGATTTAAAATTTCCAGTCCTTCTGTTGGCGATCTGTGTTTAGATCTATCATCAGACTGCATGACCACATTTTAGGCTAGCCTAAAATGCTGCTTGTTGATTAGCAACTTTAGTTTCAAATATTGCCACTTGCTCTTTCAGTTTCCACAACCTAACAGTCTGGGGTTTTCTTTATTCATCAAATCAAATCAAATCAAATTTTAGTTGTATAGCACTGTGGTTTCCAAAGATTTTCTGGGCCCCCCTATGGATTATAATAAAATACCCCCAAAAAAGAAAAAAAAAAAAACAATTGGGCACACGCATCGTTCAACCAGACATACACCTATTCACATATTTTGTTTTCAAACTCCACTGAAGTTTTTTCACACTTCAGGTTGCAACAAAACACACTACAAACCATCGTTACAGTGAAACACTTTAGTGTAACTTAGTTTTTTTCATTCATCCATACTGCTTCCCGCGCCCCCCTGCAATGGCACTGTGCCCCCCCTAGGGGGCACGCCCCACACTTTGGGAACCACCATAGGCACATTTCAGCCACAAGGCATTTCAAAGTGCTTTACATCATAAATCGAACAAAAATACAAAGTCATAAAAACACAGTCAACAATTACACATCAAATTGTTGATTAATGTTTCATTGATTATGAGACTCATTCATTCTTGAATTGAATTTCAATGACAGGAAGGTCTCACAGAAAACTTCAGGATATTTTGATACCTATAAGTAGTCCATACACTTCAGGCTGATAAAATGAACAGTAGAGAAAGAGCTTTGACTCGTCCAGCATGAGATTAGAAGATATTATTTCTAAGAGCTACAAATCAAGAGTAACAGAGATGGTTAGAAATCTTACAAAAATCTTGAAGCGCTGATATCCGAGCACAGGAGAACTTTATGGTTTAGTTTTTGTGATCTTGTCTTCAGGTGTCCCACCGTTGCTTCGCCTGTTTTTATTTTGTGGTGAGAGTTTGAGGTGATCGGAGCTCGAGGTTCATTCAGATATCAGACTGAAAGCACTGAAAGCATGTTAAACATGCTCTGATTCACATCCTCGTCTTCTCTGCCCCCCCACTGAGCATCCTCAGAAAGAAGCTCGAGCCTCGTGTCGGCGGGCTCCCGACTCCTCCGCCGTCTTTCATCTTCCTTTCACCCTGCGCCTCTTTGAAAGGATCATTTTCTGCTTGAGAGACGGTAGAGGAAAAAGACAATTTGCAAATACTTCTCCTTAAATCCTCACAAGTGACTGAATTGACCTCGCACTTTTACTTGACGGTTGTCAACCTGAGAGGGCATATTTAAATAAAGCTTGATATCTGTCTCTGCAGCTCTCCTTTTTAATGGTAAATTACCACAGTGATGGATCGGTCCCTTTAGCTACAGATGGCGTTTTGTCCTGAGAATGTATAAACCCATTTTAACCAACCTTGATGTGCTGGGGAGAATCGATCAACTTTTCTTTCTACCTTTTGTCTAAAATAACAGCAGTAGAGCACTTAGAAAGTCAATTTCTTTACTGCTAAAGGCATTGATGTGGCGGAGAAGCAGTTCTTGATTTTTTTGAATCGTTAGTCCAGATGTCTAAAGCTCCTCTTAGTGAGAAGTCTAAATTTCATCTTATTTTTAAGTTTTAGATTGCTTGTCATTAATAACTCTGTCTTAAGTGCAGGGAGGGGTCTAAAAGTAAGACTTAGTTTAGTTTTAATGAAACAAAATTTAACTCAAAGCTGTAAAAAATAAATGTCTACATATCGATGTTTAACCCTGTTTTTAGAAAGTCACTATTGATTCTTTTTTACTGATTCTAAAAAAGAAAGACCAAAGAGAAGAGAAGAGGGATAAATGGAGGCAACAAATCAGCTCAACAAATGCAAACAGAATCAGAAACAGCTCAGAGACGGAAGATATGCATAATAATAAATAAAATGCACATATTTATCTTTTAATTATCCGTCATAATCTTTTTAGCAGTGCTCACACGTGACCTGCCTCATTGTTTAATGCCGAGAAGAAAAAGCAAAAGAAGAAGAAGAAGTGGGGACAGAATGAGAGAGGGGAGGTGGAGGAGAAAACAGGGATTTCTTTTCTCACCTGGGGCGTCTGCAATTGATTTGCTTCACTTTAAATATTTGAGCAGCTTTCTTATTTACACTCGGCTTTATTTATTCAGGCTCATACCGGCACTCAGGAGGAGTCAGCCAATTACCTTTGCATTATTGACAAGGATAAAGTCAGCCTCTTGTGGCTCTGATCTCCATCTCTCCCCTCGTTTTCTCTCTTTACTCATTCTTTAACGTTTCCTTCCCTCGTCCTCCTCTGCGACCTCTACCATTTCTCCACCGGCTCCGGTGTTTCACCTTTTAAAATGTTTCCTTTTGATTCAAACAATTGAGTCTTTCAATAAACTACCGCCTTCTGCCGTTTCCCTCCATCTCTCCTTCTTCAAGTTGATCTCTAAGGAATGCTTTGTTCCTTTGTTTTCGAGATTTATTTCTGATTGTAGTGAGTGTTTAGATTTGCAGGCACCGGCTGAGAATTTGTTCACATTTTTCATCTGTGGTGATGAAAAAGAACCTCCATTCAAAGGCACAGAAGTTCGTTTGTTAGTAGTTTTATAATTAACGTGGTCCAGCAGTCGGCTTTGATTCGGCTTCACCTGTTAAATCTCATCTTCAGTCTGTGGTGATAATTTCAGCTGTTAAATTCAGTCCAGTTAAAAACCGAACATAACTCCAAATTATTTTAATAAGCAATTATTAAGAGTGTGACTGACATGAGATCTTGTTACTTGAGATCCTGTGATATTAAAACACCTCAATATTTTATTTTGTCAAAGTGAAGTTTCGTGTTGGTAAATTAGAATATTATTAAAAAGTCAATTTATTTCCAGTACTAGAGTTCATCTATCAGTTGTGACTATGAAACACAATATATCAATTAAATACACAGATGGGTGTTTGAAAGCCTTTATTTCTGTTAATTATGATGATTTTCCACTTAATGAAAGCATGATATTTAAAATTAAAGCATAACAGAAATGTAACCTTAATGAAAAGTGAATAGGAAAAGCCTTTATTGTTTCCCACGTGGGAAATTCAGGAAATACATGCTTAAATCTTGCATTACAATATTTTATAACTTCACAATACTGTATGTCCTATTGTGTCTTGTTTTGTTATAAAATCCAAGAAAAATATACTTAAGTTTGTTGTTGCAACTTTACAAAATCTGAAACTATTTAATGGGGTTGAATACTTTTGCATTGCACTGGATATTAAAAATTAAATCTGAATCTAATTCATTTCTGACTTGATTTGCAATTGGATTGAACTGGTATGAAGAGGCTATTTGTAACTAAATTTAAGGTGAACCTGAATGATCTTGTTTGAGACAGAAGGGTTTGTGCCCGGAAGGCGCCATTGTCTCCCAGCCAATCAAAATGCAGGAAATTATGAGATTCAGGAGAGAGATAAAATTAATCTCATATTCAAACAAAGCACATCATCTACTTTCCCTTTTCTCAGCTTCATGCAAAGGGCTCCTACTCCCAATTAGCTGCACATCCTCCTTCATTATGTCGCCCAGGGCAACTGCCCATATCAAAGACCAACACTGTTGTGAGACGACTTTTTTTAAACTGGCAACATGTTTATGAAGTTAATTAAAAGGACTCTCAACCCTGTGAGACAGTTTTTTCTACAGCAGTATAATGGGTTCAAAATCTGAAGGCACAACACCTAAATAACAATTCATTAGTCTTGATTGTAATGTGAATGACTCTTATTGGCCCTTTGCATGAGACGTCACTCTCTTCGAAACTCCGCCCACTCCGCCATGACGGATGTCAAAACAATCAATGCGCTGCTGTAAAGCCTGTCAAAAAAACTCACATCTGGTAGCCAACTATCGCTTTTATTAAGTTGATTTTGCATTAAAAATGGTCACGGGGGCTGCGCGGTCAGATACAAACCAAACTTGTAATTTTATTGTATAACTTTTATTAATGAGGAAAGATGCGGCAGTGATGTATAGCAGCCGTCAATCACAATGACTGTCAGTGTAACCGCGGATTTGCAGCGAACACGTTTTACAAGGTAAGAAGATTAACGTTCATATACTTCATATGATTAGAAAGATATGAAATATTGCAATATGGAGAAGGTACGTCTAACCGTTAGTAACCATGGAAACAATACAGATCATGTAGGTTAGCATGTATGAAAAAAACTGTTTAGCATCTTGTCTTTTATACAGTTTCTCTGGTTTAAGGGGAAACAGTTTTTAAACCACATGATATATCATGTGGTGTGAATTCAGGAAAAATTGGTAATTTGATCAACACATCAGGAGGGAGGAGGTACGGGTCAGTTAAGCTATTTCCAACTTTTACAAATCCTGCTGTCTATGAGCCTCAACCAGGTGTGTTACATTCACAGACAAATTTGTTTGACTCCAACAAGTATAAACTGGAAAAAACAACTTTGGAACCCAATTTCAGTTGCTCTGTTCAATACTCCCATCCCTCAGAGGTTCCAATAATGCCAGAATTCATAACAAATAATAAAGACTTTGTGGTATTCTGATTTAGTAATGCAATTATATTAGTTGTGCTACCACCCCCACGCCACTGGAGACAGCAGCAGGCCCGAAAAGATGCAACTAAGGAGCAGATTTAGAAGTACACAGAAAGCTACGGAATTTGTTAAAAACTGTGAGCTGCGCTGAAGTAAATAAAAGAGAGAAGTTTAAATACATGCTGAGAGTGAAACTCCTTCCTAAAGATGAAGATGTATCACAGATTTCAAAAGAAAATAAAAACGGGAGACTGCGGATAATATAGGAAATAGCGCCCCCTTCACTTCCGGAGTGCAATGGTCCCATTTCCAAATAAGATATGAGACTGACAGCAGTCCGTCCCCACCCCTTTCTGTTTGCTGCAGCGAGGTCCTTCGTGTCAAAAACAACAGTTTATTTATTTATTTTCTCCACACCTGGAGGTCAAGGTAACTCCAGAAATTCTGTTATGCTCCACAAACCACAAAGTAGCTTTTATTTGAACATTTGGTTGTGAGCAGAGGCTAGTAACGTTAAGGGATGAGATGAGCTGCTGGCTGTTTTCTACCTGTTAGTCCAGAGCCCTTCTGTCCAGCTTAGGCACAAAGGCCAGTAGTTTCTGCCAAGTTCATTAAGTTGTCTTTCCACTTATGATTATTGTGTTTTCATGTGTATGTCTAGTTGTGCATATTAGGATGTATTTTTTTTTAACCTAACCGGTTTCTTGGCAATGTTTGCAATAACAGCAACAAATCGCTTCTCATGTATAAAACGTTTTATTTAAATGACTTAAATGAACTCTCTGGAGTCCAGACAAGACATTTGACCAATAGGATACAAAATATTCACATCAACATAAAAAGAACTGAATGTAATTATTTTTCTCAGAGTGGTGGAACAAAACAACCTCTGTGTTTGTGTTTTCGTGCCCTGAATGCAATTTGTGGTCTTCAGACACAGCTCTGTTTAATACCCCATATTGTCACCTTCCTAAAATAATGGTCAATTTCATTTTTTGCCAAAAGTAAT
Source organism: Brachyrhaphis terrabensis (assembly GCA_903067065.1). Taxonomy (NCBI): domain Eukaryota; kingdom Metazoa; phylum Chordata; class Actinopteri; order Cyprinodontiformes; family Poeciliidae; genus Brachyrhaphis; species Brachyrhaphis terrabensis. Next base: position 20,208 of record CAEGAG010280167.1, read on the forward strand.
TTTTATTTTTTGTTGCCTAAAACATCTTTTGACAATAAGAAGGGGATTTCTTTTTTAATTATTATTATTTATTTATTTATTTATTTTTGCCAAAAATGACTTTAGGAAGGTGATGTTTTATTTTGCTTTATTATTGCTGGACAAATGAATTGACAAATGATCAAGGATGCCTATTACTGTCCTTGAAATACGGTTCATGCGTCATAATTGAATACTAAAAATCTTTCTTATGGTTGCCACTGTCCTTTTTGCTTTAATATGAGGTTTTTGTAAGGTTTTTCCATGTATGTTAATATCTCATCTGTGAGATAGCTGATGTTTTATGTCCTTTTCTTTAGGATAGAAATGTACCACAAACCTTTGTGCAAAATGTAAGAGCAAAATATGCCAAACATGGGCTTTCTATCTCTTTCCATCCCTTCTACGATATAAACAGAAACTTTCCATAAGAAGGAAAGAGAGAAAAAGTACATCCAAACTATTTGATTTTTGCATAGAAGAGTTAAGAATAAACACGTTTTCACTGAGGCTCTTTAAATGTGTATGTATTTGAAGTTTTAAATCAGCATTTGATTAAAAAAATAGACCAAGGTGTATTTGCTTATTTATTGGAAGGAAAAGCAAAATAAAAAAATTCCCATTCCCCCCATGGGGCTCCGTAGTATTTTATTAATCCTTTTTGTTTTTATATGTAATTTTTAAGGTGTGTGCTATTTTGAGAAGATATCAATTTAAGAATGAAACTCTTAAATAAAGAGTTTCACAGATTAAATGTAAAAAATCCCTACAAAACAAAACAAAAACACACATGCCAGATCTGGTAATTATCATTGCTGGCAGTGGGCGTGATTGAGACAGCAGCGCATCTGAGGTGAAGTGAAGGTAGATGCACTCCACCTTGATAAGAACAGCCCAGTGGGGATCTGACCACATGACCACCCTCTTTTTCATGCACTTCAAAAGGAAGTCGGCTTCATTAAAGCTCCGTGCCAGGAAACACGAGGAAGTACTACAAAGAGATGAGGGTCTGTCTCTGCCTCTGTGGGGAAGCTCTTACAAACACAAGCCCACAGTGCCGTTCAGAACAACAATTCATACGTTCTGTTGCAAGCACTGAATTTTAAAAGCATTTTGCAATAAATTTAAATGCAAAAATCAGAGGAAGCATTAATTAGAAACCTGACGGTGTACGAGCTACTAATCAATCAAACAGCATGAAGGCTCTTCCATACTCACTGAACTTCAGTTATGCATTAAAAAACACTGACGTAAAGACAAGAAAAAAGCGAATGACAAAAAACTGATGAAGGTTGCGTCTAACTTGTCTGTGCTTACAGAATATCACTGTGTTTATGTAGATTTAATGAAAGACAACATTGAAGAGATGCGCTCTGTGTGTGTGTACGCATGTTTGCTCATTTGTGTGTGCTGCTGTGACCTCACGTCTGCATTTGACAGTTTTCAGGTAAACGATGGTATTTTATGACAAACGTGCTTCGAAAAACTATGTTATTTTCTCTGGCTCGGTAATTATACAGCTGCGTATCAGTCTGTTCTTGTACTCTTTGTTATTAAAACAGCATAAATAATACACTCAGATGTGGCTCTAATTAAAATGCCTTAACAGCTGACAGGCTAAATGGAGCTGATTCTACGCCAAATAAAGATGCTCTGTAGATTTTAGCTTCCATTCAGACAGTAAACACTGCCAACCAGTAATAAAAATTGTAAGAACATGACACACACACACACACGGATGCACTTCTACTCTTTTACAACTTCATGTCCGCAGGTGACATCGACATCGTTTGCTGTTTGACAGCCACAATGATCAACTTTCTTTAGCAAAGAATTTATAGTGTTAGAACACAAAAGTAATATAAAAAGTCAACTTAAGAAAAGCGCTAAACACACAGCAAGTGAATTACTGACTTCATTTGCATTTTTTTTTCAAACTTTCTTAGTTTGTATTCACATATATATGTTTTTACTTTGAACCCAGACTTTCTCCTAAAATGTTTTTGTGAGGCTTTTCCTGGTCAGTCAGTATGGATTGATTTTACTTAATCATGTACCTAAGTGATTTATGCAGGTATGTTGTAACATTGCTGATGCCTTTAATGTTCTGTGTGCTGTGAACACATCCTACAACACAAACAACACTATAGGCATACAACAAAGCTGGCAGTGCTTGCTAACCTACTGCAGTCCTGCTGCTTGGTCCCGTGTTGCCATGTCACTGACCTTGGCCCCTCCACCAAGGTCAATGACATGACATTTTCCACCATCGAAAATGTCTGATAATTTCACACATTGGCTGCATTCTGAAAAGGCATTTTATTTTTTCTTAAGTCTTACAGCTCCACCCATCTGTTTCTCCTTTCTTTGTTGCATGTTGGCTAATTTAACCCGATCCTCTTTGTTCCTTTCTTTTTCAAATTGGGAGAGGATGCTCGTATCTCCCCTTAGTATGCAAAGTATCAGACTGACACTTGGAGCATTATGGGGTGAAGAAATGAACCGATAAAAAAGAAACATTGGCTGGTTAGTTTCTGGAACAGCCTGGCAACCTCTCAGACCTCCTGATGGCCTCTGGTGCAGTATTAGCTTTCTGACACACATAAGGTTTGTGTGAGTCCTCTTCATAGGTCAATAGATTCTTACACTGACCTAGCTTGTGCTTTTAGGAGGACAATTGTTAGGTTTGCACTTTCTAATTTTTGATGAGAGATTGAGCAGCTCTTTTTCTGATGTTCAAAGCTTGGATTATATACTTCTATAATCTAATCCTGCATCAAACTTCGTCCTGTCAGTGTCAGTGAAGTTCATGATTATCAGAGGAAATAAGACTGAATACCACTCTTTTTTACTTCACAATTATCCATCACTTTTAGTTTGGTCTGTCAGATTGCTTTCTGATAAAAATACATAGAGTTTTTTTTAGGTTGTAATGTAAATAAATGTGAACCAGTTCAATGCATATGAACTTATCATATCAGATTCCCAGTGTCAGTGTTTCTGAGGACAGCAGTTCTCATTAAAATGTGGAACAGCATCCACAGAAAAAAAAAAAAACTGCAGTGGAACCAAGATTCCAAGATTTAACAATAGCTTCTTTAAATTACTTGAAAGAGCATTGATTGCAGTAATATTTTGGTTAATTATTAATTACCTGTCTGGTCACATTAATTCTGAACGCTTCACTGCACTGCTGAGAGACTGGCAAAAATAAGAGTCCTGTTTTGTTTGTCAGAGATGATCAGGAGCCTGAATGGTGAATTATTCATCTGTTTCTTCTGCTCCCCGTGAAGAACACACTGTTTAACCCCATCCATGTTCGGTTTAATCAAGACGCTGGAAGCTGATTTAAGCATACAGTAACTGTGGAGAGCATAAATTGTTGATTATTGTTAGAAATCAAAAAGCAGCATTAGAGAAGTGAAAGTCGTGTCCTTGAAGTGGAAGCAGAGAAGCAGTTTTAGTGATGGATGCTGCGGTAATGTCTCCTACTGAGGAATCACTATCGTACTGCATCAGGCGAGGTATCACAAGCTTTACAGCCGTCTGTGACTGTGACTGAAGTGAATGCAGGAGGTTCTCCTCGCTGTCATTTCAGCTTTTGTAATGTTACTGGAACAATGGCTGTTCTCTTTGGTAAAACTGCACAAAAGAAATCAATTTAAAACAAAGAAAAAAGTTTCATTTGAGCCAGAAAACACTTTCTAGTAAATAAATTGGCTCACAAAACAGTTTGAAGATGGTGACGTTGTGTGTTTTGTGGGCTATTTATTTTGTATTATGTATTTTGTCCAGGATTTATACATTTCTTTCAGTTATTTACCAGGAAAAAAATCCAGATTCTGCTGGAAATGTAGCCTGGAGACATTCTTAGCAAACCTTTTCCTCTGCAGGATTGTATTATGTGGTACCTCTGCATGCACAAAAGAAAAGATAGCGTATGCCCTTCAAATAGGGAAAATGCTACTGGTGGAAAAAAGTCTCCATCTGGTTGTAAAGGTTCTCTGAAAGTCATTGTGCAAGTAGATAACTCAGTTAAATGGAAAGCCCTGAGTTTATAGGTTGATTAATATCTGATGGTCCCTATAAATCTTTGCTTAACCTTCTTTGGTTTGGTTTCACCGGTACTTTGAGTACAGGCGCACCAATTCATTCAGTTCAGAATGACGGTGATACATGATGCTTCACTCTCAAGAGCGATGAGATATTCAGCTGCTTTCTTTTGGAAAATATCTGGGTTTATATACACAGCACTGGAAAATATTAAGAGCCCACTGCACTGAATCATTTGAAAACCTCCTGGTTATTCCACCAAATAATGATTTCTGAACTCTTCCTGAGTTAAAACATTAGTATTGTTGTTTCTAAATGAATATGAACTTGATTTCTTTGCATTATTTGAGGTCTGAAAGCCGTGCATCTTTTTCGTTATTGTGACCGTTTCTCATTTTCTGAAAATAAACTTTTGCTTGGAATTTCAGAGACGTGTTGTCAGTAGTTCATAGAATAAAAGAACAATGTTCATTTTACTCAAACATAAACCTATTAACAGTAAAATCAGAGAAACTGATCAGTTTTAGTGGTCTGTAATTTTTTTCCATTCATGTTTTTCAAGTCATTAACGTGTTACATGGTAATAAAGGGAAAACAAAATTTTATGCAGAATGCTGAGTGTTCTTGAAAATACTCTTAGTCAATAAATATGCTCATCTCTGCTGCTGAGTTTTTGCATAATGTGAATCAATTAATTTGCAGTGTGAAATCTTTGTGCTGGTAGATTACATTGGAGCCTTGCCTTCAGCTGCAGCACCCTCAGCTGTGTGTCCATCCTCTGCCAAGGACTTGAGATATTTGGAATGAAAGTATTTTCTGCGATTGGGATTCCATCTAATAAACATTGCTGGAAGAGTACAAGTAGGCATTTAGAAAATCATTTTTAAAACATGAATCGAGCAGTGAAGGTTTTAGAGATGCATTTCTTACACAGCTATCTCGAGCCATTAAAAGAGTAAATTATAAAGGTATTTTGACATTGATATGTCAAAATCTCAATAATGTAGATTATCTATCAATAATTAGATAACTTTAATTATTGTTGATTAGAGTTAGTATTAAGCTGTATTTCCCATCAAATATATTATATTAGGCAACTTTTACCATTAAGCAGTGTGCAGATTAGCTTTTAAATAAGAGATCCTATTAGTATTCTACTGACCTGAGCTTTTTCTGCAAAAAGTCTGCATGGTTTTCTCTTGCATGCGTGGGCTCTCTCCTGGTGCTCTGGCTTCCTCCCACAGTCCACAAACATGGCTGTTAGGTCAATCGATTAATATAAATTGCCCTTAGGTGTGTGTGTGTGTGTGTGTTTGCATGGTTGTTTGTCCTGTGAATCGCCATGCTGCCCTGTGCCTTGCAGTATTATAGACTTACACAGTAGCATTATTAGGCAACTTTGCTTTTTTTTAATTTAGCCAACCTATGAAAAAGCAGATCCTCAAGTAACGAGAGCAGAGGTGTTCTTGTGTTATGTTGTGGATTTAATAACTAAAAACTTTCTTACCTGAATAAAATCTTTCTTCAGTGAAACTGACTTTTTTTCAGACATTTTTTAATAAACCTGATGGATTTGGTAAAGAAAGCCCACATTTGCTGAAACAGCGAGATCTTATTCTGTTTTAAATTTGTTAGATAATTTGTGTCTGAGGGCCATAGTATATATAATGCTGCCTTTGAAGGATGGCGAAGACACTGTTTTATATTGTAGCCTTGTATAACAGTTCCCTGGTGAAGGAAAAAACTCAAAGCATGAATCCTAAAGACTCAGATTGCACATTAATGGAATGAAGAAGATCAGTTGTTGATATTTTGGCAATTTCTGTTTCTTTTTTTCAAGGTGTAATACTAGCTATCCACAGCTACTGTATTTGTAGTTAGCATAAAACCTAATTCTGCATTATTTATGATTCAAATTGGGTTGTTTCATTTTAAAAAAATAAATGAAAACAGCGATTATCATTTAATCACTCACAAATCTTTAATGAATATGATACATATTTGTTTTGATGCCTCTAAGGTTTAAATCCCTGTGCAGACCTTTCTTTGAACTCTGGATGTGTTCTTTGTGCATGTTTGGATTTTAAAGAGAAAAGTGAGGAATGCAAGTAACACAAACCACCTCAAAACTTTGAACCGTTCTGATTTTTTTTTAATCTTTATTTATGATTTTTCCATCACAAAGTCCAAAGACCTTCTTAAAAATCCAGCTGAGAGATATGAAGGCTTATTTATTGAAAAATAATCTTGTGAGCTGCCCTGTGTGTTTGTCCTTTCTTCTCAGAGAGAATAATCGCTGATGCTGCCTCAGAATGAGGGCGCAGCCTGAAAAATATCCATCAGTGCAAGAAGGGTCGAACAGAAAGAGAGATAAGCTGTGCGTCCATCATCCTCTGTCTGAGCGCGGAGTGGAGGTTGGATACTGACCTGAGGTTGCCATCTCCATGACAACTCCATCATGGAGTGAGACAGTACTCCCAATATTATGGAGGTGAAGCTTCAGAATAAAATATTTGATGTGTCTTCACTGTGCAGGTAATGTGAAAGTTTACTGGCTTGAGGCTTTGCCTTTCAGCGTGATTGCTGTCAGTAGCCTCCTGCAGCGACCGCGGTCCTCATACAAATGATTCATTAAACTATCCAGCAACAGTTCAAGGTCAAGCTCTTTAGCTTCCGTCTTAAATCCAAGTCTTTTGTTTTCGTGTTGCTCCCATCATTACAAGCAGTCTCTGCAAAGAGCCACCTGCCCTCGAAGGAAGTCCCTGCAGGGGCAAAGGCGTCTGTATTTAGGAGAGTGGCCCGCGCAGCTGAACAGTAAAGGCTCCCTCTGAAGACTGCACTCCCGACGCATCACGGAGAACGCCGGGAGGATGTGGTTGATCTCAGAATCCACCACCTCGCACTGCACCTCCAACCTGAGGGGTAAAACACAAGAGTACACGTCTGAATACAGGATGAAGCTACAAGTGGGAGTGGCTGTAAATACAAAAATTAATTTAAAAAATTTGATTATGCTGTTTCATGAATCAAATCTCTGCCTTTGCTGTGTAAGTATACTACTTGGTAGGCTGTTTGAGGAGCAAAAAGTCAAGTTGGGCTTATAATTATTATGGGTGAAAAGCAAAGTAGTTAGAAAAATGTACCTTAATCTCACATTTTTTCCAGGAAAGGCCATGGGTGTCAACAGGTGCCTTGTTTCTTAAACACACTTCTGACTTGATTGTTTGAAAAATATGTGTTGTTTATTTCTAGTGAAATAATAGAACAATAGCTATAAATCTCTCACAAGTTAGATGAAAACATAAAATTGATTTATTCTGATCTTACAAGTTAATGAAGTGGTAAAAAAATATCTTCTGTCGTCACACAGGAGAATCAACAAACAAAAAAACCTCTCCACCATGTCCCCTGATGTGTTCCTAATCTCTTAAATTAATGTTTAAATGGTTTAAAAGTTACCAAAACTATTCCAAATATAAAAGTCAATTATAGATTTTGGTTCCAAACTAACTTAAGTGTATTGCAACTGCCTAAAGAAAAGCTAAAGTGACAGAAGTTATGATTTGCATAAATTCAGCTTTAACGGCCACAAAAACAATATTGCAGTATTTAACAATAACATCATTCTTTCCTGTTTTTCTAATATTATTCATCTATACTTTGAGGTAAAAGTTTATTTTATTTAGAGAAAATAAAAAAAATTACTCATTATTATCACATTACAAATGCAATGGAACGACAATACTGAGGGGGAGGAAATTAACCGAGCGTCAAGAATGAAGAGCAGAGCAGAAACAAACAGGAGTGGCACCGCAAGACAAGGTAAACAAACACTGGAGCATGAAAGATTCCCAGAAAGCTGAGGAACAGAGCGTCTGTCTGGAGGGAGATGTTAGGAGAAGAGAGTCACACTCCACAAACTGAGTGTCGAGTTTTCCATCCCCTTCAGAAAAAAATCTCAAAAACTTTTATGTTTGCTTACTAAAATGATTCTGAGCCGACATGCGACAGTTGAATTTCGGATCCTTAATTCACTCAGACTCTGCTTCCCAGCTGCAATCAAAGCTTTATGGATGTCCTGATCAAGAATTGTTTGCTTCAATGCTAATCTGAGTCATTTCTTGCTGATACCGTTTTCTGATTTGAAAGTAAATTCAATTTAGTAAAACCAAAAGCCGAGTATATGCTTTAAAATTAAGTTCAGAGTCAAGTCAAAAGTCGTGGAAGATTTCATCAGCATTGGTGCTGTGATTGTGGAGTCCTGGACTCGCTCGTAGGTTTTATCATAAAATTTACTGCAATTTTTTCTTAATGTTTTTATAGTAACCCAACAAGAGTTTCTTCAGAACAGCCTCAAAATTATAATTTTATTTAGTTAAAAAGCTGTTAGAATGTTTCTGACATCTACTAGAACAGTCAGATTTATTTCTGAAGTTAACAACATTGTTAAATAAACTCACGTCATTATTAAGATATGTTCATAACAGTTTGTTCACGTCATAGGCTAACACTAGAAATTTTTTTTTAAATGACTCATTGTTTATTCAACACCTAAAACATTTCCACATGATGGTGTGCTCACAACTCTTACAGAAATTATTGTCACATCGCTTTGTGACAATAATTGTATTTTTTAATGACTTGAAATGATGCAGATGGACAGGAAGCAGCAGCAGCCAAATCAGTCTCTGATTCACTGTGAACCTCATCTAAATGAGTGAAAAACACTTAAAAAAACAGATTCTTGAGACTGAAAAAGTAATGTGCATGGCTTTAGGTGTAGTTGTACTCTGTGCACATGTATACAGAATCCATCATCATAATGATGATAGATTCTGATCTGAACAAAATGTGGCCAAAAATAACAGGTTCTCACCAACATAAAACCAAAGATAATAGACAGGTAAAATAATTTAAGGGTTTAGTAAGAGACATTTACCCCTTGTAGACTATTAATTTGTCTTAAACCACCGCTGTGGAATATGTTTATATTGGAAGAACTTTGCTGCAATTTAGCGGTCAGAATTCTGCCCAAAAGGCTTATTTTCTTTCAATAAATACTAAACTTTAAATCTATTTTATGTACAACAAACATCACATCTGAGTAGTTAAGAGTCTGCTTGACTGAAAAAAAAAAAAAATTATACAATTGTAAATCAATTCAAGGACTAACAGAATGTGTTGATCTGGACTCTGATCCGAAACATGAGATTCAACTGGGACATAAAAATGCTACTGACTTATAGAGGACAAAGGCAGTGTTGATAGTTTTTTGCTTTAAACAGTTTCGAGTTTCAGTGTAATGTCTCCATTCCTGTTGTTTTGCCTACCCCCGCAGAGCCTCCTTGTTGTTGATGAAGCGGAAGTGAGCGGGTTCGCAGATGAAGCCAGCTGACTGGCAGGCCTCAACACAAGACTGGCCCTCCTGAGACACGAGCAGTCGGAGAGAGCTGAGAGGAGGCCAAGCCGTGGGAGCTGTCACGTTGGACGCCCAGCCAAGGGCCGTGGAGTTGGGCAGGGGCACAAACAGAGGTCTGATTACCCGGCTGCCACTGGCTGATCCCCGTCTGGAGAAATTGGCTGGAATGAAGGGAGGCTCTGGCACGCAGAAGTCCTAGAAAAAAAAAATAGAATCAAATTAGTTTGTGCAGCGGTTGCGGTGTGAAACTGCAAACTAGTAGAAGAAAACCTTATATAAGTGATTTACTGTCTCTGCAAGACTAGCTTAGTCCTCTGTTGAGCCAGAAAATGCTTTTCTCCTCAGTGATACAGGCCTTTTGTGAACTGCTTTATAGCTTCTGCTAGTCTAACATAACAGTTGTGGTTACATCTAGGACATTAACAGCATGATTTGCTGTAAGCTGCTGTTTCCCACTTTGAAAAGTATTATTTATTATTACTACACATAATGAACTGAAGATTAGAGAAGAAGGAGCAGATGCAGACCTCGGCATAAACTGACCTGAGGCACATTAACGTGAAGTTGATTACTAATGCCCCTGAAGGATCCAGACTCATTAAATCTGTTAAACACAACCATCACCATTTACACAACTTATAAAAGGTAACAAATTTACTTGTTGGGTAAAAACAGATTTATGTTTCTTTAAAGAAATGTAAATTTGACACATCTCAGTGAGATGGAAGGAAAACAAACTGTGGCTGAACAGATGTTTCATCCTGTTCTATCAGGTGTGACAAATATATGTTTGTACAATGCTTTGCAAATGTATTCACAGCTTTTAAACCTTTTCAAATTTCGTCCAGTTACAATTGTGGCTAGGGGTTAAGTTTGATTAGTTAATTACATCGATTTTAACATGTTAAAAATTTGAACACAATCCCCGTTTCTTTAAAATCAAAATTTCCGAGCGGAGCATTTGTGTTTCTGTTTCTTGTATTTCTGTAAATCTGACGTACAAGTGACGACAAACCCGCTTCACGTGGCCGACTGCGAGTTAGTTTCTGTTTCAAAATACGATCGGATGGGACGCTGGGAAAGACTATTATTGTCCAAGTTGTCCAAAAAGATTGGAGTTGGTCTATTACTGAAGCATAAAATACCATCTTAATGCAAAACATGCTGCTGCAAGACCAGACGTTCCTCATGCTAATGTCACAGTTCACATTTCTAAAGATGTATTTTTTCTAAAGAAGTTAAACGAACAAAACACTTGAAAGTTGAATAAATACATAATTTGAAGGTCAAATTACCTAAATAAGAGATTAAAAACATGTTAAATGTTAACAATGTACTAGTTGAGCTCATATGTCTCAATAATTCAGCAGCAAAAAGGGTTTTTGAATTGAAATAAAGAGGGTTATTTGATCAAAATACGGTTAGATGCAATTAACTTGATCAAAAATGTTTATCCCACCATCACTTAAAATGTTAGGTGATGAAGATAGAAGAATTATTTAGTAAAATTGAATGTTTTGCATGCTTTGCTAATAAGCTCATTGTATGTGCATACAGAGGCTCAGTGGATCTTACCTGATTCTGTATGTAAGCGTGAACTCTCTCCAGCATGCCCTCACAGGTATATTCATAAGGCAAGTAGGGTTCAACCTGGAAACCGCAAGCAAATGCATCCAACCAGGAGGTTATTTTTATGACATCTTGCCAACATTAACATATACTTTTGTTTTGATTTTCATTGTTCACACTAATTGCTGCAAATTGCCTCTTCTTCTTGTTAATTTCAGCAGATGAATGTTTCTATTGTCAGGTTCTGCAAAGCCTAATCACAGTGTGTCACTGTGTTGAAATTCATTATGCCTTATTTGCATACCAATAGATCATCCCATGCTGTGAAATACAAGTTTTATAACTAACACACACTTTTGATTGGCCTAATTAGCTGTGTGCTTGAAAGACTATATATCACTTGTGTTTCTTTTTATGTCTAAAACACACTGAGGACTGGCACAAAGCTGGATGAATGTAAAACAGCCAAAACTGCAAAATTATGCTGATTAAGCTGGATCTTTTTAAGCCTGCATGATGGATGAAAATATTCAAGCACCATCCAAAAAAAGACAAAGACATTATTGCTCAAAATATTCCTCTGAAAGTGCAATAAAAATGTACTGCTTAGAGCCAAATGGGGAACCAATGAATCAATGAAATGCCTCTCGGTCAGTTTACTGGTGCCGCAGGGACAGAAAAATAATCAAAAACGTGTGGAAAGCAAATAAGAAAAAACTTACACAGAAAGACAGTAAGAAGGACATAACAGACACAAAGATGCAAAGAAAAACAATTGACAGAATGACAGATAAAAAGAAAGACGAAACAATAAAAAGTAAAAAAGATCAAATGAAAGACAAAAGATGAAAAAAGAGAAAACCAGACAGAAACAAGAAAGAAACAAGGAAAGAAAGAATGGGAAAAAGAAAGAAAGGAAGGAACGAAAAGGATTTATTGGAATATAAGAATTTGTCGGCCAGCCAGAGATTGCTTTGTCCTGCCTGACTGAGCATGAACCTCTACATCTCACAGCGTGTGCATGAGCTTACTTGCTCGTCTTCACGTTAATGGCTGTAATGTGTAGGTAAGGCCCTGTGTCAGCTGTGTGTGTGTGCGTGTACGGGGATATTATCTGAATGTGGGTGTGTTTGCTGAGGCGTTGTGCCTCCACTGAAGGGTGAAGTGGTCCATCAGCTCTTCCTCAGAGGAGATGGAGACAGCGCCGTCAGCTAGTGCTGCAGAACTCAAGCTTGTCTGACAACACAGACAAGATGGAGCAGTGGGATCATCCACACACACGCAGGCATGCTAGATCATAGATGTCACCTTTTGTTTAATTTCCATGCCGACTTGATCTAGTCTGCTGATTTTACAAAAATGGTTAAAGGGGCATGCAGACAGCTGTCTTCCTGTTGTTTCGCTTCATGCAGGATGGACTGGCTGGCTTGGATTACTACTGATACGATTGTATTTCAGTGGAGCGAATACATTATTGTGAAAAAAGACAATAGATGTGCCTATCTGTGCATTAAAATGGGTTCTGTAGAATTACTGGTTGCCCCACCAGAGTTCCACCACATCACAGAAAATGAGCTCAGGAGGATTGGGAGAAAGCAGTACTGACTTTTCAGTTGTTTTAAAGTTGTTTAAGCTGCTCAGAAAAAACTATGTTTGGGTGAAACTAACTAACCATCCACAAAGGAAGTGGACTGAACTGAGCAGAACCTAATAAAAGACAAGTGAAGCAACGCTAAAGTCCGAGAATAAAGATGTAGTAATATCAGAAGAAAGTCCTAAAATTATAACTTTATTCTTGTACAATGTTATTCTCTTAGTATTTTATTAGTCCGTCATAATAACTAAAGATGTTATTACTAAAGAAGAAATCATGTGGTGACCGGAAGGGGACAATTTTCAGCCAAATTAATGATCGATCAGTTAGACATGAAAAATCCAACTTTCTCTGATCAGTGAAAACATCAGACATAAGGACTTTCAGAAAACACTCAATCACAATATTTCATGTGTTTGTAGGATCTCAGTGCAGGAAGACAGCTTAACTACACAAATTATATTACTTGTGCCATTATTGCTGCAAACAGATGTCCTAATATCACCATCTAATTTAATTAACAGCAAGTGGTGTTTGTGAACGCCTCACGATCTCCAACCAACTTTGATTGGCACCATCAGCACAGCAGGTAGTCAGCACAACACTTACAGAAGGATTCATTAACACTGGAAACGAATAATTAAGAGCTGAGATAGCAACGGCATTTATAGATTCTGCAGAAACATCAGGTATAAGCGCGCGTGTGGATGGGCATTGACCGCCTTAAATTCTGCCATGGATGAAATATAAAAAGCAACAGAAGAATAAGAGACAGTTAAACAGTTTGTTTTGCTCTGATGCTGATCCATTATTTTAGTAAAAAAAAATCAAAGCAGAAATGAAACTAAATAAATTTAAGTGTTTTCAATGAGGTTTTCATAACATTTTCTGTGATTTTTGATGTTTAAGAATAAAGCAGCCTCCAACTTTTGGCCTGGCTCAAAGTTCAAAGCAAGAACCGACCAATTTATTGATGCCGGACACAAATAAACAAGCAGAAGTATCAGTGTAGCACTGGAACCTGCTGGGTGATCACAGATTGATTGATTACAACAGTATAAAACAGTAAGTCTTTTGTTAAGGTGATTCAGTTTGTAAGACATGTTTATTGGCTGCTACTTAAGTTCGTACCGGTTTTCAGTTTTAATGAGAGCCGAAAGCTTTTGAGAATCCCCAAACTCAATTTCCATCTGTGTTCATTTTCCCATTTCTTTCTATTTTTGTTCCCATCCTCTCCGCTTGTGTTTGTGCTTTCTAGAAAGATTTAATCTACCCAGCTGACTCCTTAATTAACCTTTTTGCTGCTCCTGGCAGTCGCTGGCATTCTCTTATTCTCTATCAGCTCTGCATTTCTCGCACTCTGTAATAGCCATCTGCTTCCTACACGCAGAAATAAATAAGGCTCTGGAGAACCCAAGGGTTGTAAAGCTTGGCTGCTGTTGTGTCAAAGTTTAGGAACCATTAAACAAAGTTTAAAGGAGGCAGATAAGGCTTTGTGCTTTACTTACAGGCTGTCAAGAGAAAAAAATGCAGCGATTTTTATATTACTATGAACATCAACTCTAGAGTCATAGAGTTTTTACTCAGAGTAAAAATGTGCTATCTCACTATTAGATGGGCAAAAATTTATTTTAAAGTTATATAATAGGACATTTGTCAGACAGATATTTCTATTGAATATCAGAGCTGATCTTGCTGAGTGTGAAGATGAAAGCAGTCATGTTCAAAACATTTCTGACCCTCAGAGATGGAAAGGGAAAGTTTTTATATTTTTTCTTTCTCGTCTTTGGTGAGTCTGACAGTACCTTGGTCCTCATGATTTCCTTGACAGCAGAATCGAACTCGAGGGAGTTGTTGTAGTCGACTGTCATGACGTACGGTCTGCCTATGTATTCCTCTGCATATGGGTGCTGGGAGAAAACCTTCGGGAAATGCAGACGTTGTATTAAACATTTTAATTTACCTCATCTATAACTTGTGATCACGAAAAAAGCTGTCCAGGACGCTCTTTGTAAATACATTGAAAAAACAACATTTTGCAAAAAATATACAGAGCATATTTGAAGTTCTCACAGCTGACTCATAAAATACAACTTGCAAGGAGATATTTGAAATGATCTGATGAAAAACAGGATTTTAAATCATAGCCCTGAAAAGTCTTTACTTCTGTCTGAAGTAAAGCGTAATAAAGTTACCTCTCTAGATGTAGGTTTTCCTCTGAAAAACTCGTGATTCAGTGAACTGTGGGCTGGCTGGAACTTAGGCTGCAGGAAAATGCAACCATTGGCTATTGCTTCAAGAGGGGCGGGACCTTCGTACGGAAACCCAAATCCAATGAAGAGCTGGAAAAAACACAACAATATTAATATACTTATAACCCAAGAACAACAACTGCATCTATATCTAAGGTTTGTGAATTAATAGAAAGGTTTGGCAGGTGAGAATTAGTTAAATCAATTATAGACATCACAGCCACTCCAGTCGCTTGCCTTGGCCTTACGGAGAAGCTGCTGCAGCTCATGTTGGGGCAACAGACCGTGGTTCTTCACGAAGGCTGGGACCTCAGGCGGTCTCTGGGTCTCATAGTACACTGTACCATGAACCTCCATATACTTATGAAGAATTTCCAGGAAGCTGTCTTTGCCCTGCTCGACGAAAGACAGGAAACAAAGACAGGAGATATCAGGGATTAGAGATGAAGGCAGGAGGCTGGATGAAAAAAGAAAAAAACACCTCTGAGCACAGAATGATTAAAGAGTTTGAGAGCAGGTAAACTGTCCTGAGTCAGTTTTCTTTTATCTTTGTGCAAGCTGTCTCCGCGTGTCAGCTTATGTCTGGATATGTCTGCTTCTCCCCACATCTAACACTATATTTACTCTCTAGATACATCTTAAAGAAGACATTACTGTGATGTGGAGGTAACTTGTGTTCACATGATCATATTTACTGATCCAGCAGAGAGAGAAAAATCCAGATTTCTCCACCTCTGAGGTGGAAAAAATGAAGAACAACTTCCCTTTTTTGAGTGACACAGACACATTCAGTAAAAGCTTTCACCTGGTTAGGACTCAATTTCTTTTATGAGATTTCTATTTGTGTAATTAAACTTCATTAAAACTCCTGTTTACAGTGTGATTTAAGTACAGTAAATAGATAAGTATCAGACGTCTTGTTTAAAATCTTTACTTGGATTTCCACCTGAAATATGGTTAAACTGAGAAACAGCCGATTCACAATAAATGAATATATGTAGGTGTTTATGCATGAATCCAAATATTTTTTTGTATATCAATACAACGATAATCCTTTACGGTGTCATGAAACAGTGTTGGTCCTTTTAGAAAAAACAAACAGAAACAAAAGAAATCTACTACACTTAAACATTTAAGATCATAAAACTAATTTCGTTGATAAAAGCTGGCAAAGTATTGCCATTGAGAGCACCATCGTTTTTTATTCTTCCAAAGTTGTCAGTCTGAGATTTTGATACTGCAATAAAAGATTAACTCATTTTAAAATGTCCTATCACAGTTAATGTAAATAACTAGGGTTTTTAACAAAATCTGACTTAGTTTGCAGAAATCGTCCGATTAATGTCTGATATTTTATCATGTTCTGCTCACCACCAGAAGTGCACACATCCCTACTTATCAGTCCAAAGAAAAAAAATCATTATGGTCTGTGTCTGAACACCAGAATGACACACTTTAAAAGCATCAATTAAATACAGAACCTACAACAATCAGCAGCAGTCAGTTAACCAAAATGTAACCACAAAAAGAGAGTGCAACCCAGACCATTAAATTGATCTGCCAGCTGGTATTAGGCAGCTTACTATATCCCTCTTTTGTGTGGCACACCCCCTCCTCTCCTCCACAGTGAACTAACTGGAGGCTGTAGTGATCAATAGTTTCCTCTGTGAGGATTTTCCCAGCCAATTAGGAGATTTGCTCAAGCGCTAAGTGCTGCAGACAATAGCAATGAACTTGGTAGTGAAACAGAGGCATGTAAGGGTGCAGATTTCTTAACTTCACATAACATTTCTCTCCTTAAGTGTGTGCATGCAAGTATGAATTAGGTAAGGGACGAATACTGAGTAAGTCCAAATAAACTGGTGTTTGTCCCTTATGTTCTACATCTATTCCTTAAGATGGAGCTTCAGGAAATAGATCACCAGAAGACACATCTTACTAAATTGAATACAATTTAGTAAAGTCACCTGACTTGACATGCATGTGTATTAGACAGTGCAAGTGGAAAACCTATGCATGCACAGGAAAAAATAGAAAATAAAACAAACTTAACCTCAAAACTCTTTTTATTCAAGGCAATAATGCCTTGAATAAAAAGGCATTATTTTTATTGTGCAGTGTTTAATGTAGTTTTAAAATGTTGATTTATCTCAACTCAATGCGATGATAATGATCAACAAAGTTGCACTTCATTTGAAAAACTGGTTTTATCATCAGTCGAATTTTAAATAATACCAAGTCTTACTGTGACTGAATAATCAAGTTCATTTGAATAATAACTTGATTATTATCAAGTACTTAGTATTTCTAACTTGTTTTTGCTCAGCATTAATATTTTATAGTTGATTATTTTCCGTCTGCGACAGACTGGCGACCTGTCCAGGGTGGACCCCGCCTCTTGCCTGAAATGTTTGCTGGAGATAGGCACCAGCACCTCCCGACCCCACCAGGGTCAAGGGTGTTAGAAAATGGACGGATGGATTATTTTCCGTAGCAGAAAAGAACAAGTGCAGGACGGAGGGAAGGTATGACAGAAATGGAGTAACAGGTAAGAAATATATTTATAGTCACACAGTTTGGCAGATTAAACCATATTCTGAGCAAATATTTTCTGTTTTCTGTTGTAATTACCTATAATTACCTGTTCTTGACATTTAAGTCGTTTGCAATAGTACTCACAACAGTATAAACAACAACAAAGTTCAACGGTTTTTGTTGGGACTTCATATAGTAAACCAAGAAAAAATTGTGTATAATTGTGAGCTAGAACCAAAATCAAATATAGTTTTCACAAAAATCTAAAAGGTTTTCAGGATGGTGAAACTCCATCCTACTCTCTACTTATTTTCAGCCCCTTGCAGATTTTCTTCCAGGCAGGAATGGACCGTACGGATAATGATTCAGTTTTCCTGGTTGTTAGTTTAAGGAGATTTGCC
The DNA here is from genome assembly GCA_903067065.1 of Brachyrhaphis terrabensis. Lineage (NCBI taxonomy): Eukaryota > Metazoa > Chordata > Actinopteri > Cyprinodontiformes > Poeciliidae > Brachyrhaphis > Brachyrhaphis terrabensis. The sequence goes on from CAEGAG010280167.1 coordinate 38,049, forward strand.
AGGTTGTCAATTAAATTTATTAATGAGGGAGTTTCTGAAACCAACTAATTATCAGAGTAGAATTGGATGGATAATAATGTGAGTCACACTTCTCAGGTTTATATCTGCAAAAAACTTTGATTTCACAAATATAGGCTACATAGTGTTGATAAATTATATATAGCATTACAAAAAAGAAGAAAAAAGAAATCACTTGACTTACCTGAAGCTAATCAGCATCCAGTCAGGTTCAATAGTCCACAGCAGAGGATAGAACAAAATAGAAGAAAAGAAATTCAGAAAATATTTGCAGCTAAAAAAAAAAGGATGGAGCTAAAAATAATGAAACAAATGCTTTCTTCGACACACTCACAGGTAAAGCATTGTACATTTTCAGGACCTTATGATCTTTTTTATGAACAGACATGTTGGAAAAAACAGAGGACTCACAGACAGGAGGCAGTAAACAACATCTTTACAATTATTTTAAGAATGAAGGCGCCGCTGTGCTCCGTCTACTTAATGTAGATGAAGAAGCAGGCAGCTTCTCAGAGGAAAACTGTCTGTAAATTAAAGATGCATACTTGAGCATATAAAAGCCCCATGAAGCTGAACTGTAATGACACTAACAGTGGGATGTGCAAAATGCTGTCAACGTTTTCTTGTCATAACACAGCAGGAGGCAAGTTGCAGTACTGCATTCTAGTACTTAATAAATATATTACTTGTGAAAAAAATAATCCATTAAAATGATTTTCTCATTTACTATGTAGTATAAACAGTGGGTATGTCCTACTATATAACATATGTCTTAAAAGATGAATTATTTAAAGTCAAACTATTGAACTTCAGTTAAAGTTACTGTTTTGGCCAGCAAGCTCATTCAGAAGATGTTTTCCATCTCAACTCCTCTTCTGGTTAAGTAAATGTTATAAAAATATTTAATTTGTTTCAAAAGTGCCTCCAGCTGTGGAGGAAAATGGAAAACCTGCAGAGTCATTTCAGGTAATGAACTATTCACTTATTTAAATGGAAATCCCTGGATGCCACAATTGCATCATTTTTTTTTTTTACTTGTTTTTAGATAAAACATATTTAATATTCACATCCCAATTGACAGCCAGAGGTGACCCTGTTCAGATGCTTGTTGGCACAAATATTGAATTGATAAAACACATGCCAACAACGCAATGCATTTAAGAATCTGGTAAAGAAAACAAACACAAAATCAACATTGAAGTTTGGAAATGGCAACATCATGGTGAAGCTGCACCAGATGAACCAAGACATTAATGATAAAAATCTGCTGCAGGCTTCCAGGATAACAATAAATATGAAATGAGAATGGATGTATTGGCAAGACAACAATCTTACACAAACAGCAAAGAAAACTCAACTGAATTCACACAAAGAACATAAAGCTGCTTATATGGTCTGAATCCTACACAAAATAAAGACAAAAAAGTAAAGCTTAGAGTTCACAGAATAGAACTGTGTAGAAGAATTTAGAAGGTTCTCCAAAGTGTCTTGAGCAAAAGTTTTTGTACAAAGTAATACATTTTAATGAAGCAATTTTCAAAAACCTTAACGGGGGCAATACTCTAACCAAGCACCGTTCTTCTTACTTGCTTGTATATCAGGTTATGTCACCAGTTCAGTAGAGATGCTAAGATTTGGATTGTTAAGAATGGAGGTTGTGAACAATCTGAATTTTTTGAATCCAGTAACTTTCTTTCCTTTAGGATGATTATATAATCAAATTAATTAAATTATTGATAAGTGCCAACTGATGGTACCACCAGGGTCTAACCCATCCTATGACACTATGCATGATGCCTGATTAGACAGCATTTTAATCAAAGGACATTAGATGACTGTGCAGAATATAAATGGCTATCACAAGTGAAGGGTAAATAGACCTTGCTGAAGCTGTGTACATCTTTATTTTGTGTATAGTACCTTCCACATGCTGGCTTCTTTCCCATAGACCACAGCCATGTTGTTGACTTTGTTCTGCTGGATGTTCCTCTTCTCCGTCTCGTTCAGCTCCTCCGAAACGAAGCCCATGAAGGAGTTGTCTGGTGTGTGGGCTGAATGTGTGCGAGTGTATGTGTGAAGATAGTGAAAGTAGCAGAGTGGTGAGAAAAGTGAAAAGAATGCAGGAACAGATTAAAAAAAAAAGTGAGGAAAAAAGTTTTATTTAAAGAGAGACAATAAGAAGGATGCAAGGAAAATTCACTCCAACCTTTTGCACTTTGACTCATTGGTTCAGTGACTGTGAGTATCGCCTAAGTATTATAAATTGTGACTGTCACACAGTCAGCTATGCTTGGCAAAAGTCTAATACATAGATTTATATAGTGAAATATACATGCTAAGTACATTTATGTGTTTTGTTCAGTGAGTTCAAGCAATTTGACATGATAAAAACAAACTGCACATATAATCCTCTGCTCCTGACTTCTTTTTTTAAGCCAAGTGCTTATTATTCCCCCTTTTGCAGAGTGCATTTTCAAGTATTGAAGAACTGTAATAAAAGCAGCGCCGCCACACTCTCATAAGTATGAAGGTTGAGTCACTCATTATAGTTTTGGCCAGTGTGGAACGTGGGTGTCTACAATATGCTGTATATTGTCGATATAACGATCCTGCTGCTGAGCGCCAATGATACAAGGATGCTGACAGCTGAATGTGAAAGCAAGAGACAGTTAAGTAGTCAATGTCTCAGCCGGGAAGTGAGGAGACAGACAGCTCTGAGGGAGGATCAGACCTATTGTGCAGCTCATAAGAGGAAAAAGAAAGAGATGAGAACAGGTACAGCTTAAAGGGACGCTGTGCTGAAAATAGAAATGTGAAGCACATTCTTCAAATGAAAGTGAACAACCAGCAAAACCTGTCAAAAGAAGTGAAAAGACTAGTTTGAAGTCATTCAGGTTGCTAGAAATACATTTTTGACGGTTGTGTGCGAACACCTACGGGTGTTTAATGCCACAAAGTGCAAATTCCTAATATGAAACAATATTTTAATGATGTGTTGCAATCAGCTCTTTAAAAAGGGAAATATTTGAAAGTGAGGCAAAGCAATTCAAAGTTCTTTAAATGATTAAAATGAATATAGTACGACAAACAAACAAAAACATAAAATTGCAAAATAAAAGAAAGCAATGGCAGAATTATAACAAACTCCATTTTATGATATTCCAGTTGTTATTAATCAAAGTCTCGATTTAAATGAACTCAGAGTTTGAGCTGTTTTGCAGTTTTCTGGAACTTTGGTCCACATTTGAGCTGCATAAGAACAAGTTTGGTTCTGGTTCCTGAATGCACGATAGAACTGAACCAGAAGACCTGAGAGGTCTGCAAGTTTGATACAACGACAACAGAACTTTAATGTATTTTGGTGTCAAGCCATTCAGTGACTCATTAACTAACTAAAGTATATTCTCTCAGCTCCGTCTGGGAAATAACGCCTGATAAGAGCAATGAGTTTACTACTAGAATCCGATTGAATGCTATGACAGATAACAAATTCTTAAAGAAACTGTGATAAGATATTGAGACAACAGGAAAGTAAGGCAAATGTAAAAAGTGATTAAAACTTAGGAAAGACAGTATAATCTTACGGAACATGGTCATATATTGCCGGGCGTTTAGGTTCCAGTAGCCCCAGTTGGTCCGATAGCCATGCAGGGTTGCATACTCTTCATGGTTGTAGGCTGGCTCTGTCCCAAATGTGTCAATAACTCTGATATGGCATCTATGGAGGAACAGCACAATACAGTAACACACGAATTAAGTTTAGCTACTAAGCTTCAAAGCATTTTATTGGGATTTTATGGGAGACCAAAACATATTTAAAAATAATGTAACAAGCATTTGTAGTAAACGTGAAATTTGAAGCCCCTGTGTAGGATTCATTTGGGTAAAGTGGGTCTTGATCCACTGACTACAGCCTCCCAAAATTTTGGACAGAATTTTGTTTATCAATCCTCTGAACTTGTGGCTTTTCCTGTTGCTAGAGCAGCTTTTCCTAACACTTTCTGAAACAGTAAATTTTGGGCGTAAATTGTAAGAAAAGTGTTTGAAATAGTTTACTCTATTTGTGACGAATCTAAATGAGTCCAACATTTTAAAATGAGTGAAAAAAATAGACATATTCACATCTTGAGCTCTAATGTTCAAGCTTAGAGTATCTCAAGCTTCAGTGGATGTGAGTAGAAAACTGCTGCTTGGTTCCTTCTCCTTTTTTCATTATCTAACAGAATCACTCATTTTTTTAATCACTTCATCAACAGAAACACTTTTATTTCATTAAAATATAAAATAAAAGCACTAGTTATTTATTTGTGATTTAGAAAGAAAGTGACTTCTCAAAGTGAGAACATTTTCTGGAACAAAGCCTTTTAGACAGAAACAGAAGTAGTAGTAAACACACAAAGCACAAATCATATGCTTTGTGTGAGAAAATCACACAAAGCATATGATTATAAGAACTGCATACAAAAAAAGCATTAAAAGAAGGCTGATGATTTGAATGGAACAGCCTTATTACAAATTCTCACAAAAGTCAGAAAACTGAATAATATTCTTTATTCAGAAGAATCAAACAATCCTCACGTCTGAGTTTCATGTTATTTGCTGCACTGATGAAGGAATTCCACAGAAACCCCTTCAGATTTAGTTTTGAGGGCCACAGAAAGCCGGCGATGAATTATTAATAACAAATGTTAGTTTCGTTTGTATCTACCCTGTTTTTTATCCTTTGCCCTGCCACTTTTCACCCGCTCTGCAATGGTTTTGTGTTAGGATAAGCCATCCCCAAAGGGTAGAAAATAGTTGGGGGAGAGAAGGGATAAGCAGAGGAGTAGCTGAGCTGAATATCTATTTGAAGATCAGAGTAAAGGGCTAATCTGGGTTAAACGGCTGCTCAGAAGTTCTCCAGGGTGAAGGAATCATGGCAGGGTGGCATGTTGTTATGTGATGCAACGTGCAGTAGGAGCATAGAATGAAGCATTACTTGATGAATTAAGAAAGCTAGAAGTAAACAAACACTCTTCACACTTTTTCCTTATTGTTATGCAAAGCATGGATGCACTCAACGTGGTTATCTAAATTAAATCACGGCTCGTTCCTCTGATGAGGAAACGCTCTGAAACTTGTGCTAAGCTATAAAGCGTGTTGTACATGAAGGCTTGAAGAGAATAATCACAGTTACTTCAGCTTCCTTATATTTTAACATTACAATTATGCTCATGTGTTGTACATGCTTTGATGCTAACAGAACTATTATGTATGCTAAGTATCAGCTTGCATGTTAGCAGCTAACAAATAACAGACAGCAGCCATAATGCCTTTATATAACACCTAAAACAGAACACAGGTGGTTTATTATCAATGTTTTTGCTTAATTTTTTGACCCAGTGGACTTTAATTCATATCTCCACATTAAATACATTAAAAATAACCTTTGCCTGGCTAATTGTTTTCATTAACATAACAGTACCATTTCTAAAAGGGATACATTTGTTATCGAGCAGGCTAACATTAAATCATCTGTCACTTCCTTTCCCAAATACAATAATAATATTGAATACCAGATTTTCTTTTATGGCAAGCAAATAAAACTAGTAAAACAAGTGTTACCCTACATGAGGTTTCTCCTCTGTTTTTGAACGTTCCTTTAAAGTTGTCCATATCTCTGTTCTTTCCACTGTTTTCTACATTTCTGCAGAAAGGTTTAATGATTTAATAAATCATTAAATGTCTCATAAATGTATTAATGATACATCAAATAAGGGAAGTATTTTGCACTTGGATGTAGGATGGTTGCTAGTGTGTTTTAATAGGACAATTTCTGAAGTACATATTATGGTTATTTTGTAAACAATTTGCAGATTTTTCCAAAATTCACAGTGATATGTTAGCTAGTACTGCCACAGGTATAACCTTTTATAGTCTTGCATAGTTTTACACTAGATGCAACAACTTTCAATATTTCTGGTCAAATATTTTACAGGTGTTCAATATATTGCAAAATATAACAGTATATCAGACTTGATCAACTGCAGCAACCCCAGGTCATAGCATTCGCACCAGTAGACACCAGTCATGATGGGTGCACCAGTTCATGTTGCTGTCTTCTCACCCTGATGCGTCTATCATTCTGAAATGTTTAAGTGACAGATTAGAATTATTAGTTTGTTTGTTTTTTTGTTTTTTTTACAAATCCCTTCTCCTCCAGTTTTTAATAATGTGCAGGAGAGTCCTTAATCCAACTTTTGTAGTTCATGCAAACTCCTTAGATGTTTTCTCTCCTTGATGCATTACTGTGATCCATGACCACAGAATGTGTTTTTCCACAAAAAAGCTACTCATTGCACAACACAAAACTGAGCTTGCATGAGCACAGGAGGAGCAGAGGCAGCAGAAAATCTGTTTTCCAAACATACATGTTACTGAAGACAGGATCTAGTTGTGTGTATGAAAGTTTTGTAAAATCAGTTTTTACTAACAGTAAAAACTGATTTTACATCCACATACACTTAAAGGCAGAATAGTCTATTGCTATGACATCTAACATAAGGAACACTGCAGTGTGAATAAAATACCAAATTTGTAAATGACTGATGTAGTGGGCACAGCTTTCTACAATATCGAACATTGTATTCATGTAGCTGGAAGGTGTTTTCTGGCTCTAGTAGAAGATTAAAAAAAAAGGATACACAATTTTTATGTCCAATATTTTTTACAAGGAGCTTAAAAAATGCAGCTTTGCTGTTGATGTTTGTGTGCAAAAACCTTCCCTCATTATCATTTATCTACTATTACTAGTGCAGACAGTGTTGCTTTCCTTTAGTCTGGGAAGATGTTTTGTTCTTGTTTGGATGCAGACGTGCCCCCCAGATATCTCCTTCGACCCACCACTATCACAGAAGTAAAGTCAACAAACAGGGAGGGGGTTGGGGGGAAGTGGATCAATATGCTGCTCCAATTATCAGATAAGTGGGTGTGATTTAAAACAGACTCTTATCTGCTTTCAGCATCTCTGACAGCAGCCCACTTACACCAATACACCCTCGCCTCCACGCAAACAATCATACAAAGTTGAGCAAATAGAACGCACCAAACACAACAGGACCTTTCTCATTATTACCATGTTACACAGGCCTAATAAATTAGAGTGGCTGTCAGTGCAAACATAAAACAAAGGTAAGTAAAGAGAACTGAGAAGAAAGAGGTTGTAAAGCTTAGACCATGTGATTAATTAAACTCGGTAGTGTGAAAGACTCAACCAGAATAAAAGAGGGGAGAGAGGGGTAAGTAGGGATATCATTGACCTAACTTGATCCTTAGGGTCCTTGTTACACAGGTAAATGCAGCAGTATGAAATAAGGAGAAATTATAGGACAGAAAACAAGAGAAAATGCAGTTTTCGCCAGTTGTAAATTCTATTTTAGGAGAAATAGAATGAAGCTACTCTCATCTATATACGTATCAGAAATACCTAGGAAAGTTTATTACCTAAATATGAATGTCAGTTCTGTAGGCATGACACCTACCCCTCTTTGGTACGTTTATTTTCAAGCATTAAGAAAGGGATTTATGAGTAAACCAGTTGGTATGTTGACGGGGTTATATAATAACAAAATGGTTCCTCAGGCTGGTTGCACGGTGATGGGCTGGGCTTCGCTGGGGTTGCAGCGCAGTGCTTGTCAAATGTCACTCAACATTCAGGAGGTTTTTGAAGCTGTTCATTTTCTAGACACCAAAAAACCTTAACTTATTGCCACAAAATGGCTGGGTGGGTGTTTAAATTAGTTAAGGTACTTAAACTTGTTCTAACAGAAAATGTCTATGCCAGTGGATAATCAAAAGTCTACAATTAGCTTCAGTAGCTAAAGCCTCCTCAAGTGCTTTGAATGTTTGATCATCTGTTAGCTTTCCACCACTGAGACTTCATTTACTTCTTAGAAACTCACAGTGATAGGATACATTTCTACTGCAGGTAAGGCAGATATTACCAATTATAAAATGGATACTATTTCTTTAAGCAAAATAATCTGTTAGAAGGCTTAAAAAGAATACTTGCAGACCATGTGATTAATTAAATCACATGGTCTGTGATTTAATTAAGACAGACAAATCTAGTCTGTCTAGGTTTGTCAGTGTTACTTTTTAAACTGACAAATTCTAAATAGAAAGTGTGGGATAGAATAAAATACTTTACAAACACTAAGAGTCACATCTTGTTAAAGACAGCCAAGATCAAGACCGCACTGTAACAACTGAGCAACAGAAAGGTGAACACGGCAAGCAATTAGGCGCCGACTTCTGCTGGTCTGTGTGCTGGAAATGTGGGATTTGTGTGTGTGAGAGAAAGATAAATCAGGAGAACAAGATAAAGGCAGCAAAATGGGTTACATGCTGGGAAAATACCTTCCCAGTCCATCAGCAATATATTTTTCTTGCTCATAATTGGATTTTAAAAATATTCGGACTAGCCCTTTAAGCCTGTAACAGCTTTCCATTCCCCAGTTTCCTAAAATCTCTCCATCTCTGCTATCTACTGTGTGTTATTTTAACAGAATATTTGCTTTTGTACTTTAAGCTGACTTCCTAGTCAAATACTATATGCTGCCCCCTGTTTCAACTCTTTTTTTGGCTTCATTAACAGGGAGAAAAAAAAGAGACAATAATATCCAAACAGTCAAACCCTGTGATCATATCTAGAGGTAGCAGATAAACTGATTTATCAATCATGAAGCTTCAGACTGAGACTAAAACTGGACTACAGAATGAAAATATAGTTGGGCTCGCTCTTATTTGTTTCTGAAGCAACGACATGAAAGAGCCCTGAAGCTGATGTGGGTTCAGGTTGCAGTGCTCTCAGGGATGTGCAGCTGATTATTTTCCTTCAGTGCATTCTGGCAGTTTAAATCCTTTTTCCTTGGATATTAATTCATGTTTTCTTGCCTCTTCGTTGTGCCTGTCATGGCCTAGATTCCAAGTTGTTGAAACTCTGTAGCAATGCCAAAAGCCATTAAGCACACTTTTTGCACTACTACTACACACACATGCACACGCAGAGAGAGAGAGTCTAATTTGTGTTTTCTCTCATGAGGCACACGTTTTCTGTTTCCTTCCTGTTTCCACTTCATAAAGCGTTGAAGCACCTCTTTCTTGATCACAGTGAGCACAGAATGACAATCTTAGAAGCTGCTAAGAATGCGGTCTAATAGGAATAAATGTTAAGGTTTGCATGTTATGTTGTGTGGAGGCATGGAGTGATTATTGCATGTTAAGCATTTAAAATGCCATCTATTTTGCACTACATATGGTATTGATTATAATTATTATTACCCTTGCTGTGCAATGTAATGGAGCATGACAGACAGTGCTGCACCAGTTTAGATTGTTACAGGTAGCCATGCTGTTCACAATATTTAAAAAAAATGTTTTTTTTGTTTCCCAAATTTATTTTAACTGGATGGAACAGAATGTTTTCAAATGCCTTGTTTCTTGTAATTCAGTAATCACTCCTTCCTTATGTACACATAATCCCCCTATGACAAAATGTACAGCACTATGGCAACCACTGAGTCCTTTAATGAAACAAATTAGAGGAAATTCAGTGTTGCATGTTAGTGCAGTTGGTAGCAAGTAAGAAGCTACCAACTACAGGGTCAAGCTCCTGGTCGAATCCTGGTCTGTATGGAGTTTGCATGTTCTCCCTGTGCATGTGAGGGTTCTCTCAGGCTTCCTCTCACAGTCCAAAAAGTTAGATTAGATCTAAATTGTCCTTAGTTATGAGAGTGAATGTTGTTCATGCTGTGTCTCACTGACTGAACATATAACAAATAAGACATAAGGAGACACTCTCATGTCTGATTGGAAGAGGCAAATCAGATTTTTCGGGGGGTAATGGGGGGTAAAAAGATTTAAATTGGACCATTCAGACTAAGGGTGCACCCATTGTAACTTTCCTGTTCAATCAGTGATGTATAAAAAACCTGACCTACAAATTTTGACTTTGGTCGATACAAATGTCCCACATAAACTCATCTTTTCTAGTCAAGCTAATAAACTCTGTCACTAACTTGTGTTTCTTGAGTGACAGTCCCATGTGCTGCTTCATCTGTTGCAGGCCGTGGTAGTCAGTATAAATGAGGTCAAAGGGCAACGGACCAGTGAGTGGGCAGCTACCTCTACCAGGAGGCACTCCAAGAAACCTGAAAGACATCCAAATGAAAGAAAAGATTAGAGGAGCAGAAAAGGCTTTAAGTACAATAAGGCAGGATAAGCTGGAAAGCCACAGAGCACAAAGATGGGACATTGGCCTGAAGCAAAACATCCATTATTCACTCATAAAAAAACCCTTTGTGCTTGCTTTTGGCCCAGACAAGGAAGGTGAACAATTTGTGCTTTCAGCAGAGACACCGAGGGTTTTTTGTTGCTGTGCTAAAACAAGCCTAAAGATAAAAAAAGAAGAGTATGAACACTTTTAGTGTTAAAAACACTTTAAACTATAATACTGGAACTCAATTATTTAATGTACACAAAACCTGGAAAACACTTTTAAAATATAAATCTAATTTTAGAGAGAAAAAAAGCTAAATTGTGTCTAAATGTGTCTGTATGACAGAAAACAGGAATCAAAATGATGCTATTGATATTATATTCTTAGCTCAAAAGGAAACCAGGGCATGATACAAAGCATTTTAACAAGACATCATAAAAAAAAAAAAATAATAATAATAATAATAATTGCTGCAAACAAGTTTGAATGGACAATTTAGGGAAACCTTTGGATTATGATGATTGCCTGTATAGTGTGTTTTTTTTTTTTTTGGCATGTAAGAGTTGAAAACGCAACCATAACATTTACAAGTTCCTATTTGAATTGTTAGTTGCAACATTATGTAGCTGCAGTTGACGCAAAATTGATAAACAATGCACAAAGACATTGTACACTTTTTAATCAGCACTTTTTTGTACATTGTACACTTTTGTCCTTCCAAGGCTCATGCACAATTTTTCTGGACAAATTCTTTATTTCTCAGTCAATGTTGGATAGATGGATGGATAGATGAAAAAGTGGACACACAGCTGGATAACTTAGTTTCTAACTTTCACACTGTCTAAGACCCCATGTGGTTTACAAAAAGCAGGATTCTAAAAAGGAGAATATGCAAATGAATGCTCCACATGGATTCCTTAGACTATGCACACCTATTCATCTATACAACTTCATTCTGATATTGTTAAGGGCAATAAAATGTGAATGAAATCTGTCCTGCTGTAGCTGTTTGTAACCATAGTGGATAATGATATTGCTCTGGCACAGTTCAAAGTCTTACTTGTTATGGTTTTAATGGAGAAAATATTCAAAATCATTCTGATTTTCTGGCACAATATGTCAGCTTAGTTTGCTCATGTACCCCTTTAGGCTTTAAAAGTCTGATGAGGAAAACAGTCATGGTACCATCCTCCATCTGTACATCTGCCTCTCCAGATCATCTCCACTCTGGGCTGTACGGCCCAATATGGGACTGTGCATTCATCCGATGCAGATAAAGCAGGAGCTGCCATTCCTCCTCCTGCAGGCCTCATGCAAACATACTTTCTTGGCCTCTCATCTATAGTCTGGCTGCTTTTTTAGTGTCTCTTCTTTGTTGGGGACTCATAACTGCTATCTTACTTATCTTACTTTAATCAGTTCATTTAAGGACTGATAGAACCCATACACGCAGCAAAAAAAGACTGTTGTATCCCTACATCCCTGCGATGAGAGCATTGAATTCTCAAAATAACCTGAACTGCAGTTTGTCCCAAAAGAGTTGATACTTTTCACAGTTCTAAGTCTTTTGATGTTATATGTTTTACCAGATTTGCAGGCTGATAGCTATAACTCTTTGTTGAAAAATAGCTGAAGCTCAAACCAATGGGATGAAGAGCATTTGTAATCAGCAGTTTTAAAGTCTTACTACAGATTGTCTATTGGATTTAGGTTTGGACTTTGAATGGGCCATTCTAACATATGGACAAGTCGCTTGCCATATAGTCTGTTAGGATGTGAACCTCTGTCAGATCTCAAGTCTTTTCAGCCTTGAACATGTTTTTCTACCAGAATTATCCTGTGTTCACAACCATCTATCTTCCCATCAGCTTCCCTGTCCCTGCATCTCCTAGCAGGTCAGTTTAGATGGACAGTCAAGTCTTGGTAGGCTTGCAGTCATTTTATAATATTTCCATTGTCAGATGATATATTAAACAGATCATTATGACTTGGCAAGTTGTTTAATAACTTTGCCTACTTTCTGTTGGTGTATTACATAAAACCTTAATAAAACAGATAAAAAATGTTTTATGATAGAAGGAAAATAAGAGCTGGTGTGGGATATATTTGTCTGATTTGTAAAGACAAACATTTAAGGGTTTACCAATATACTTATTCCACCTTTTGAACTGAATAATTCTTGAGACTTTACCACTTTCACTATAGAGATCTGGAAACTGTCATTGTTATTTCTAGCTTTACACCTTTGTGTTTTCATTGGCTGCAGTTCTGACAGACTGCTCAGACCTCAGATCTTTGACCTGTAACTTGCCTTCTCACCCTTATGTCTGTGATCGATGAGGCTAAAGGCTAATGGAGACAGTAATGAAATTATATGCCACTGGAGAATTTCATCTCACTACATCTAAACTCAATTCAGTTTGGCTGTGTTGTTCACGCAGGGGGGGGATTTCAATAGTACACTTACAGATGCTTTGTTGGCAGCCGGCGACCCACAATCAGACAGGAGGGAAAACACACACATAAAGGTGCTTGACATAGTGACTGAAGCAAAATGAAAAAGCGATTGCTTCGAAGCAGGAACTGCATCAAGTGGCTGACACACAGATACGGCCACAGAGTGTTTTGTCTGATCTACTAAGAGAAACAACTGGCAGCATGACAGATAAGCTCATCTGAAGGGTTTTTTTAAAGCTTCTTCCTCAAGCACCACCATCAGCAGCTCATACTATAATTTTTAATTCATTTTAAGCTCTTCTTTGTTAGCTATAACATATATTTATTGTTACATATAAATGCTTAAAGCATACAATTCCATGTATGTCAGTTATTCAATTCAGTTAAAATTCAAAAATACTTTATTAATCCCAAAGGAAAATTAAATGTTATTGTAACTCATTAAATCTTCAGAGTTATTGTAGATTGCGACGGCTGTTGGCAGAAAACATCTCTTGTAGCACTCCTGTAATCTTCTTCATCTCCATGTGGCTGGCAGAGAGTAATCCAATCAGTTGCTTCAAAACATGCCTGGAGGGCATTTTTTCCTAATAGTCCTCTTCCTAGTAGGTAGTTTGTGTTCAGATAGGGAAAAACGAGATTATGGTCCGATTTCCCCAGAAGAGGTCTTGGTTTGACATTAGCATAAAACAAATTCCTAGCAAAATCCTGGTTTCCCAGGTGGAGCAGCTGACAAACTGGTGAAAAGTTGGCAGTGTTGAACAGAGTGAGGCATGATTAAAATCACCAGACATTGTCACAAATGCTTTAATGTGTTGTGCCTGTATCTTAGCAACAACATAACTGATGACATCGCATGCATTACCGGCAACATGTTGGGCTTCAGTGAAATTCATATGGTATTATCCATGTAGCACCAAACATTTTTTGCTATCCTAATATTCAGTTATAAAAGATGAGGGTGTCAAGATTGGATATAAAAGTTATCAGTATAATTTGTTGACTGTCCAGAACTTTGTAGCTGATAATGCAGGGCCATGTCTTTGGCTAGCCAGGCTTTTAATAGTCATGCTGGTCTGTTTAATTAATTTTCTGCTGCCAAGTTACCATACATTTTTGTTTTCAAAGTTTTAAACAATTTTACGCTTTTTGTCAGTTGTTTATGAATCTAACATGCAGTAAATAGTGAACATTAGGAATACAGGACAAGACATCTTTGAATCTATTCAGCTGTGGCAAAACTCAATTATCTAATCTTTAATTTATTACCTGATTCTGAGAACTCAGAACATAATCAATCTGTGGGAGGCAAATCTTTGACTCTCTTGTATGTCATACAGCAAGAAATCATTTTTAAGAGACAAAAAATACAAAAATCCCAGCGTCTTATACACTAGAAATGATCTGCGGTCTAAAACCCTAAAGAACATTTTAGAATAGCGTGATTTCAAGAGAACACTCAGCCTGGAGAGAGGGACTGCTAATTAGTCTTGCCTCCTGCCTGCTTTCATCCTTATGGATAATGGATAACTCGCACAGATGTAGAGGGCCTTTTCAAATACTTCATTCAATAGGCACCATACAAATTTGAAAAGTGGCATCAGTGAGCTTTCTGTAGCACTATTGAGAAATATTACAAAAGTCTGCCACTTTTTCATCATCCTCTATTAGACTGAACTCAAAATGTCCTTAAAGCCTCACAATTTCCAACTCTTTCAGACCAAGAAGGTGTTTTAATGGGGCTGACCTTTATCTTTTATCAGAATGTAACAGAGCCTTAGAAACTTGTAGTTTCAGTAAATCTTTTCAGTAGATCTTATATTACAATGACCAAAATGGAGGAAATAATATATTTTGGTAAAACTGAAGGTGGAGAATTTTTAAAACATGTTTCCCATCACAAAAACAATATTAAGGTTGTGAATAAATACAGTCCTAGAAAAAATTAAGAGCCCACTGCAATGAACCCCACTGAAAAAACATAGTGGTTTTTCCACCAAATATTGATTTCTGAACTCTTCCTGAGTTAAAACATTAGCATTGTTGTTTTTAAATGAATATGAACTTATTTTCTTTGAATTATTTGAGGTCTGAAAGCGCTGCACCTTTTTCATTATTTTGACCATTTCTCATTTTCTTATAAATAAATACTAAATGTTTCCTTGGAATTTCAAAGATATGTTGTCAGTAGTTAATAGAATAAAATAACAAAGTTACTTTTACTCAAACATATACCTATAAAAAGTAAAATCAGAGAAACTGGTCATTTTAAGTGGTCTCTTAATTTTTTCCAGAGCTGTATATAACTTCTTCTATTTCTTTATAATAGTTCTTCACAATCAGCTTCACTTACAAAAAAAAAAAAAAAAGACCAAGAAAAGGAGATAATTGCCTTATTAAATAATATGGCATGTTTTGAATGCTTCACAGAGCTCTGGTTCAATCCATCATCTAAAAAAAAGAATGGCAAAAAGAGATTATTAATGAACAATAGTAACCAAACTCAACCTAAAGAAGACATTAGAAGTCCTTTCTGCAACTTCACAAAAAATTTCTTGAGTTGCAAATACCATGCGTTGAGGGAAACTATCTCTGCACATCACTCTGAACACCATCCTGATGTTGAAACGCGGTGGCAGCATCATGATGTGGGGTTGCTTTCTCTCAACAGGGGGAGAGAAGCATAGAATAGTTGGTCAGAGTTAATGATGAGATGACTGGAACTAAATAAAGGACAGTGTTGAAGAAAACCTGTTAAAAGGCTGCAAGCACTACAGGCTAAGGTGAGGTTCACCTTCCATGGTTTAAATCAATACATGTCCATGGCCTATTCAAAGCCCAAACCTAAATCCAAATGGAAAACTATGTGAGGACTTACAAATCATGCACTCTTCACTAAATCAGCCATAATAAATAAATAATTTTCCTTTCAATTGAAAGAAATACTTCATGTTGGTCTTTCATATAAAATCTCAATTAAATAATTGTGATGTTTCAGTATTATAGCTCTGCCTCCAGACCAGGTTTGGACATTTACTGAACCTAACATATTTGCCTTTTTATTATTTAAACATTTAAAAGAGCATTTTAAAATTCCTTCACGATGCTGTACATTTTCAACTGTATTTTGACAGTGCAGATGTCCAAGTAAATAACTGTAGATAAAAAAAATATAGATCTAAAATATGTTTATATCATTTCAATGTCATGTCAAGTGAAAGAAAAACATTCAAACACATCATCATGTCAACTATAATGACATCTTTGTCTATGAATCAATCTACAGTTTGTATGAACTTTGTGCACAGACAGCAATTTGTTTTACATTTACCTTAAAGTGAGATTTTTGTGAGTACAAATAGTCTCACATAAACCTATAATCAAATCTAAAATGTGCCTACACCAAAGCACAGTAAAATGCTCGACATTGACGCCTCCTTGGATTTCAAATGGTCTATGGTGCAACACCCAAGACACAACTGAAGAAAGCCTCCAACAACCAATGCAGCAATTTGCCCTTGGTGGCGTTACTCTCTGCATGGCCGGTAGGAAAAACGGCTGAGGTAAACAAACACAGAGAGGTTTGCAAACTGCTGAACGAGCACATTTCGCCAGAGCTGCGCTAAAGTTAAGAGCACAATTAGGTTTGTTGGTACAAAACTGCTCATCAAAAAAGCAAAACAAAAAAGCCAGGTGTTTTACTTGTTCTCAGCGTCATTATCTGTTAAAACTGGGTCACAGAGTCTGGCCTTTTTGTTACGATGCTTTGTGAAGACGTCAGAAGTAGATTATTTTAAGCAAAAACTGAAGTTTTCCTCTAAAGTAGTAAAGAAAGACGCCCCGGTGCTTATTGGAAATGTTAATAGCAGGACACAGACAGACTTTTAAGATGTGTCGATTTTTGCTGTTTGTATTTATTTAAGATTAGCCAAAACATTAAAAAGAATAACAAAATCTGACATAATTAATCAATGCTTCAATCTAGAACTGAAGCATTGAGATCTTGTGCCACTTAATTTATTCAGTTTGCATAACATGAGCAAAGGGTGCTCAAACCATTTGAGACAGATGTTTGATATTGGTTTGGATTTCTATGGGTAATGTTTGGTAAGAAAACTAATAACTGAACTTCACTTTAATAAGAACTGCTCCTTTAATGTCTTTAAAAACAGAGCAATGTGAGTCAAATTTGCATAGCAAAACCCAGGGATAAAAATCTGTAGCGTTAACTGCTGCTCATTAATCCCTTTGCTTTGGATGCATGATGATAGCCGCAGGGGACCCAGATAAGTGTCAACACTTTTAGCTGATATTCTCCAAGGAGGAGATTTTATCTGATAAAAATATTCTCTGAAGGAAAGATCTCCTGACATCTGTATCTGTTTCAGTTTTCATGATTAGTATGGGTAAGATGAGAGTGGGGTGGAGGATGGGAACACATGTTAAATGTTCCCTAAAAGTGTTAAAGCAGAGGATGAAAGATGAAGCCTTTCTGGTGTGGAAATGAGGCGACGTCAGAGTCAGACAACTTCATTAGTCCGAGTGGGAAATTCACTTTTGCTTCCAGGTTCATACATTTAGTTACGGCATAAAAAAAAAAGAAGCCAAGTAACAAATAATCTGTGAAAAAGCATACAGTAAATAACACAATCTAAATAAATCCTGGAAGTCTCTCGGCGGCAATTACTTAAGATGAGCACTGTCTGTTGCTGTTGAGCAATCTAATAGAAGAGGGAATGAAGGACTTGGAGAAGGGATTAGTTCTCATTATGGCCACATCATAACTCCAGCCAGGAGGCATTCTAGAAAATTACATCAAGCGAATGTGGTCAAGTTCGCTGATGTATTTCTGCAGCCACATGTTCCATTTCAGGATATTCAAGTCCCACTGGTAAACTGCAGTGAACTTAAAAAAGACATTTCACACTTCTTGTCAATCAACAAATAAACACCAATTAAATTAAAACTTTAAAGGATTTCACTGGATGAAATATGAGAGTTTGACTTGTGCAATAAATTAATACGTACACATACATATAATAACAATAAAGCAGGAACTAACTTTTGGATTTTAAGGTCTTACAAACACAAGTTCTTCTCTTTGAGTTGTAGCAGAACGCTGTAGCCACATTCAGTGTTGGTTTTTGAGTTATTGGGACTATGTCAACTATAATATCCTTTTTATAGTTGACATACTTTCCTTTTTTTCTTTTTGCAAGGGCAAACAGAAAAAAAGCAAAGTTGAACAGAAATCATATAAAATCAAAATGCTAAGAAGAAAAAATCAACACACTGCAGTTTCCAGCTTCATGACAGTTAATTTTCTATAAGCCATTTTTATTCTCCAGGAGTCTTTTGTATTTTAATTATCTGCAGAGAAAACTGATGGTCTACTCTTAAAATTGGGTTCTTCTTTGCCGCTTTTGTGAAGACAAACTGAAATACATTTCTGTTAATGTAACAGTGAATAATGACCTCTGTTAATACAGATTCACTCAACTGATTAAATCTATTAAAATATTCTTCCTTTTGAACACTGAGCTTGCTGCCCACATATTTTGCAGAGCCAATCTAATTCCGTAAATGCCAATTTACTGTAGAACGGTTTTCTTGGTTTCAAAGTCGCATTTTGTGAATATGGTACCAAAAGTACCACTAGTTTGTTTAAAATATGGTTCGTTGCGATTTCAATTTGTACTTGTTTGAGTAAAACTCAACTGAGCATCCTAAAATAATAACTGGGAAAATTAAGCATTTAAACCACATGGTTCTCATGCAGCTCTCAACAAGCTTGCAGAGTGAAAACACAAACAATACATTCCCAGTCTTTCTGCACAAAGACTGGGATCTATTTAAAACAAACTTAAGGGGGATGTATGAGGTCCCTCATGCCAACCTTCACCATCTATATCATATATGCTTTGATATAGATGATGATTCAGGATGTCTAAATCATAGTTGCACTCTGTTTAGCATCTGATATGCACTAAAATCAGGAGAATCACCAATAACTGGCAATAGATTTAAAACAAAATCAAGCAAAATCAGAGAGAACTGAATAACACATTTTTCAATGCCATAGTTTCCCTTAAAAAGCATTTCCTTGTGTTGCTAGGAGCTCTTGCTCCAGTACACAGAAAGCAAAGCAACATTTCAATACTCATAATTCTTGAGCTGCTTTGCCAAATCTATAAATGAAATAGATTAAAGGGCAAGCAGACAAACACTTTTTTCCCCTGTGTGTTCTTATTGAAGTGGAAAAGGATGCAAACCAAATAATTAGAATTAAATGTGACGAGTTCTGATGTTCTTACTCTCAGTATTCACACATGTCATAATTTTGGGTTAGGAGTTTAAATATGTATATATTTCTGTAAATTATTTGTTGCTAGACTTTATGTTTTAGATTAACAAATATGTTTTCTTCTTCAGTCCATTAGAACCTAAAACAATACAAACAATTTGCTCCACAGTATATAACGACTCAATAAAATCTCAGCAAACTCTGCATTTAAGTGATTGCTGAATATTTTATGTGTGAGGTGTTCTGAAGTTATTCAGTTCAATACCAAATGGCTCTATTGATCTCCCGAGGAGCAATTTGGAGAGCTGTTATTAGATGCACAAAGGAAAAATATGAACAATAAGAGTTGATTGCCTTCCCAGAACTATGTCTTCTTGTCTATAGTCCAATGCCTCCAATCTGTATGTATGTGTTTGGAGAGATGTGGTGCAGTTGGTGGACGAAATAAAGATTTTATTCTAATTCATGCTTTTTGTTGACAGATTTAAGTCTAGTTTCTCATTGATTTGGTTGTCACTGTAGATGGCAGCTAAATCTCCAATATGCAAAACATATCCAGATGAATTATTTAGTATTGTGAGTAAATCCAGCAAGCAAAAAACTAAAAACATTGTGGCTACAAATGTTAAACTGCTGCTAAGCATAAGACCTTTTTATGATTACTGTAGTCTCTTATTCCAATCTGCAATTACACTTAAGGCCATTAGTGACAATAAACAGCTCAAAATAATCAAAATCCAAAACTAAATGAAAACCAATGACAACAAAATCTTCTGATCAGTTTCAAAATTAAAGAATAAATGATGCATTTTGCTGTAAAGCAAAAATTAAACAGGATTTTATTACATGTTTCAACCCAGAAGTCATCAGAGCCACAAATGCTATAACCAGTTGGGAGACAATTAGCTTACAAACCTTTTCTCCAGCCCATGGACAGTTAGCCTGCTAGTACATAAAAAGAGAGATATGCCTCAAAGCGAGAAGAGGATTTTGAATAATACTCCATCATGGTACAAGCTACTTAAAGACTAAGTGATGAATAACCACCCAATCAGGACACGAGTAATGAAATATGAGGGGGTGAGACATTAAAACTTGACTTAATGTCATGTTTTGATTGTTGATTCTATGTTGCATGACTTTGTGTTTGTTATGATGTAAAGCACTTTGAAATGCCTTGCTGCTGAAATGTGCTATACAAATAAAATTTTATTTGAGTTTTTGATTAAAATGTGTGCTATAAATGAGAACTTTACATTTTCAAGAAAAATAGTTCAAATAATTCTCTGCTGTTATAGTGCTTGTATTAAAAAAAACACCTATAGGCTGTAGTTTTATACATATTAGGGACTTTATATTGTTTTGTAGGGCAGATGAGGCGCTGCGTACATATAAGGGCACTAAACACATTTTAACCGTGCTTGTATGTGTGTATAGTTGTTGTTTTGGCACAGTATTTGAAGGGCATTCCAGTTCGTGCTGTCAACTAAAGTCATCCACACTAAACCCAGCTGACAGAGGGGGCTGAGGGTCAACAGTCAGAAAGTGGTGAAAGCAGCTCAGATTATGACAAGCTCTGCAGAGTTTGCGTGTGTGGGGGTGGGGGTGTGTGTGTGTGTGTGTGTGTCTATCCTACTATCGAAATATTCCCAAACTTGAAAATTTGATGGTCTTGCTGAAGGGCTGATACATATTTACTGTACAACTGAACGTTTGCTTAATCCCAGGAAGAAATTAGCTGTCATCTTAAGCTTTGCTGAAAAATGTCCAAAATGTTTCAAGAATTACTAATTTTCTAAACTGAAAACATTGATTTGCCAGCTAAGTAGATGTTTTCACATATGTCTTGCACATATTGTACTTTTATACGTTATAGAAATTGTGCTCACTACAGACCCAAAACTAATTTTAGCAAAAGGTCTTTGAAACTCTAGTGTTTCAGAAGAATCTTGCCCTGATATTGCAGAAGGTTACCTTTAAAGGTTTCAGCTTTAAAAGCGTATTAGCTAAGTTTGCATGATGTGACACAATGACAAATTTGTGCAACATCAGTTTGGTCCTTTTACGCGTGTATCCCGAGTCGCACCTTAATTCTCATGATCTAGGAAGAAAAGTAGATGCTAATATGATGCCTTGGTGACAGCATGAAGTAGTAACAACATGCCCTGATCACATTTTTAATTATGCTAAGTAGATCTAGTAAGCAGTTTAAAAAGGTATTTGCTACAATAGTTCTACAAGAGACATTTCTTAAATGTCTTTGATCTTACTTAATGCTACAGTGACTAAAATAAAAAGAAATGAATGTGTGAACATGTTATGTACTAATATCAGAATCTACTATATTTCTTCAAAGGAATAAAATATTTTAGGATTTGTTGACTCACTTGCAAGCCTTTAGTTCTTAGTTACTTCTAAGGATTTCAATTGTGTTTATGACAGAAAGTGGTATAATCAACAAAAACACATTTTATTCTCTTTTGTAGAAAATGTGACTTTAATTTTCTTCTTTTTTTAAAAATGTTTTAAATTATAAAATACAACATGTTTGTTTATTTAATTTGTCCTGTGCCCCCATGAACAATGCTGAACCCAATAAAACTAAATTCCCGCTGAATTTGGACTGAATGATGCGAAACAGCTGAAACACTGCGTTCCTTTAAATCTAGTCTAAAAACCCAGCTGTTTTGAGTTGCTTTTGAAACATAATCAATGAAACATTAATCAATAATCTGATGTGTAATGGCGGAAAAATGTAATCTTGTTGATTGTGTGTTTTATGACTTTGTATTTTTGTATTTTTATGATGTAAAGCACTTTGAAATAGCTGTCAAAATAGCAATGCCTTGTTGCTGAAATGTGCTATACAAATAACATTTTATTGATTTATTTGATTGATTGATACCATGATGAGTGCTGTTACTTGCAGTTGCCAGAGTGTAACAAAACACAAAACAGTGAGTGTCAGTAACCGACTGACGATCCTCGTAAACACAGTAATCAGATTTAGCAGGATTTTTCTTTTTACAGAAACATTCTGTCCATACAAAACCATTCTGAAACAGTTTAGTTGTATTACTCCAGCAATGCATATCGGTGAATATTGTGAATTCAAAACTCCTCAGATGACATCTGATCTGATTAATCTCACATATCCACCACAGTGTAAGGAACCAAAGATCTTGTCTGGCTTGTTAAAAAACTATATCTTTTCAGGTAAAATGAATTGTATTTCCCTCCATGCAGACAGCCAAGTCAAGACTTTAATAGGTGGTTGTTGTAAAAAATACCTGTGTTTCTATGTGAAGGGCCTAAGCACACCCTCTTTCCAAGACTGACAATGCTCTCTAAACTTAATCAATGGGTTTTATTTCCTTTCCAGCAATTCTGCTTGCAGTTCCCTGACAAATTTCTAGTTCAGACCTTAATTATGTTCTCAACAACTACTGTTGACTGCCATTTCCTAATGTTGCAGACTGAGAAAACAGCTGCTCCTTTTGTTTTGTAGTGACAAATTACCTTCATTTTCAGAGTCGGCAGCTGTTTGTTGAAGTGTGTTGTAGGAGTACTGGTACAATTTTGAAGACACTGGTAAAATTTCATCTGGCAGCTCGAGTTTCATCTAAACGTTTCGGATGATGCCATTACTTTTAAAAACTGGAAGCTATAGTTTAAAGACTGTAGCTAGTGAATTAAGTTTATGCTGTAATTTTAACCACCATATATGATGAGTGCTCAAACCTGTGGTAATTGTGGTAAAGAAAATATGTCTTGAGTTGCCCATCAGTAAATTGTGATACCACTACTCTTTTTTTTGTGAAAAAATTTAGAATATCACTGAAAAATATTGTTAAAATCTTATCTTGTCTCACTTCCATAAAGCGAAAACTAGTCTGATCCCTTGAGCTAAATGTATTGTTACTCTTCCATTAAAAACCAGGAAGATAAAAACCAAGGAGGAGCAAACACTGTTATAAATCAACCCAGTCTAATTCTCCAAGCCAACCAAATGATAGCTGGGTACACGCACAAATACCTTCACATGCTCTGTAATCACCCAAACATCCATGTAATCACCTGTTTGCACGTTTGCCTTTGATTACTCCCATGGGATGATAATCTTTGAGGATGTTTCTTACTCAAGACACACACATCACACACACACACACACACAAACACACCCCCTCATACGCAGATGCTTATATACTTACATAGAATTCAACACAATCTTTCACACACAAGCACTCATGTGCGTCAAAACACTCTGGTATCCGAAGGAGTTGACAGGCCCCAGTTATCAGCCGAGGCCGGGTGCACCAGATAAGGGAGCTGCGAGGCGCATCATAAACACCGGTGCACTCAGAGCGAGGGAGAGAAAGTGCATGTGAGGATGGGATGAATCAGAGATGAAAGACAGAGGAGCAAAAAAATAAATAAAATCAGCCCCCATGTCAAAAATAATAAACTTTTCAGATGAAGAGTGGCAACAGAAAGGTGGAGACTTGAGGATGGCAGGAATGAAATGAAAGGTGGAGCAGCAAGATGAAAAAAGGTCAGGCTTATTTAAGCAGCAGGTAGAAGGAAAAAACAGCAATGGAAAAATATGACAAAATATATTTTTTTACCTGTAATACACTATATATACGTTGAAAAAAGAAAACAAGTGATCCAGCTTAAATACAATGTAATTTGGTCACAAGTAATCAAATTAATTTGATCCAAGTTAAGTTATGAAGTCATCAAGTTAAACTAAGACTAATAAACTAAGTTTTTCCATTACTTGTAACCCGTTAAATTTTTTTAAGCTGGAGCTCCATTCTTTTTTTTTCAGAGAGAATAAAAAAGACAGAACACAAAGTTTGAACATATTACTAATAATGCCTGCTCAGGCTTTTCCTCCTTAATAATCATTCAATACTCATGACAATGCTGGGGTTTTAAAATCCTTAAATATCTATCGTGCAATGAAACTGAAGTCTAAAAATTTCCAGCCTTCAACATTTTCTCAACAACCAGCTCCATTGAACTTGTGTAAAATTAGGTGTTGTGTACATTTCTCTTCATTTGGGAATCCCAGCTCCTCCAAGTTTCTGTGAGTCAATACATGAATCAATGAATAATTTATTTATTTAGCTCTTTAAACATTCACAATAATAAAAAAGAAAAGGAAACATAAAACATTAAGATAAAAATGTAGATAAAGCAAAAAAAGAGTAAGCTGGTTTTATTTTCTGGTAGATAAAACCAGAAGTGCTCCAGATATTTGATTATTAAAAGTGTAATAGGGAGACATGGATACAGCAAGAATTTAATTAAATAAGAGTTGGAACAACAAGGTGAGACAATTTCAGGTTTGTGTAAAGAGCATACAGAGAAAAAGAAACATATAGAGTGAAAGCATAGACTAATACCCCTAATGCCCCAGAAAACCCTCACAGCCCACCAGACAAAGCAAATTCACATGCATACACACTGTCTGAAGATTTTACTTATGAAGCCGGTTCTAGATTTGCTTTCCAAGTCATCAGGCAGCAAGGTATTCTCCCTTCATCAGCAACTTCCTATCTAATCCCACCAAATCAAGAAGAATGAGCCTGCATTAGTTGTGACAGATGAAGTCAAGGGGATTGAAAGTGCACACAGACCTCAGAGTGAGACACTGTTCAACACTCAACAATCTTCTTCATGGTAATGCTTGAATATGGCTAAGTAAATACATATTATTAAATGCTCACACATGGAAAACATCAGAGAAATCCACTTTGTAACCTGCCTCCGGTGCTCAGGAATGATAAAACAGAAGCAAATTGCCAGTCAACTGATCCAGCCGGCAGATGGCTTTTGCACAAATGCAAAGTGAACACGTGCATCTGGATGGATGTGTAGGAACAAGCACTCCCTCTCGCAAATCATCTCAAGTCAAGTGGATGTGTTGATTCGAGCGCTATGTCACATCCCACCATGCAGACAGAGGCGCAGCGTGTAAGTGCTCTCATTAGTATTATACCGCTGACAGGGCAGAGCACAAAATAAGAACACATTTTTATTGATGTGTTGTAGAGCGTAGAGCCTCTGAGGCTGCACTCAGCTGTCTGAACTGACTTCCAGCTCAAATCTGAACCTGGTGAGCGACTTTTAGGAAAGCTATTATCAGAATGGTCATAGAAATGTATCTCGTAAAGCTGAAACGGGTGCAAAGATGTGGCACTCCAGAAAATGTCTCAAAACATGGAATATTATTCAAGTAAAGGACAAAATCTGACTCCTATTTTAATCAATTTGCTTTTCTTTAACCATCAACCATGATAATAAAGATTCTCAAGTCTAAACATCAGGCTTGATGACTGTTCTGTTAGCCAGATCACCAGTTAATTTAAAATGCCTCCCTTATTTCATATCAACTTTATTTGTGATTAGGGTTGCACAATAAATCAATAACATTTTATTTCGATGTAGACACACAATCAATATCAATAGATAATACCTCTGATAGAATGTTCGATAATTTCACTGAACTCCGATCCAGAGTCGCACAGCATTCTGGGGTATGTAGGCAAAAGAAAGACTTTAACCGCTCAACCTCTCAAAGCCAACTAAGGAAGGCCGGTGGCATCAACAAACTCAATCACTCTTTGGTTACCTAGCAACACTCTGTTGAGAGACTTGCGCGGCAGCAGTTTAAAGTTTCACTACTGTGCCTCATAACTGCTTAAAAATAATAATAATTAAAAAACGGTATGGAGTGACAACTGGATAAAACAGAAAAGGTTACGTCGCCACTTTGGCAGCATTTCAGATATTTAAAACACAATATGAATCAATAATTATTGATATTGACTGATATGAAACGCTTCTATCGTGACACGTTTTTGTGTCATGATAGATATTGCCCAGCCCTATTTGTACCAAAGTTGGATACCCTCTGAACAAAGAAACACTATTTGTAGTTTTATCTTGCACTATGAGCAGACGCAGGTAAAACTGTTTTATGTTGGGGGATACTTGGATAATACAATATAAGGAAAATATTGAATTGTGATGTTTCTGGTGAAAATCGCAGCAAGAATGCCATTTATGATTAATCTACATTTTTCAGACACCAATGCCGAAAGTCCCCAGAACTCTGTCAGCTTTAGCATTTCACTCACTGATTCATGTGAGCATTTAAGAGTTCTGTCAATTGAATATAACATATGAACTGCGATGATGACTGATATCCAATATATAATGGAGCTCAAGAGAATAAATTGACAGGAACCAGCAGAAAAATTCATGCACATAAAATCCAAAATCTATGCATTTTTCATTTAGAGTCTATGAGGCTCTGCTTGCACTTCCTCATCAATACTAATATTATTAATAGTGAGTGTTTGACAACTTGACAGGTACAGTTCGGATTTGAAATGCTGCCTGAAAATCTCACAGCTGTCTCCAGTCAACCAGTGTAGCTCAGTCTGGGCTCAATTTGAAAAAGTGTGTTTCTCTCCATCTTTGAGACAATCTCCAGCCAAAAGCAAAGCACATACACATTTTGGTGAACAAAGTGCCTGAGCATGTTGGGTATTTATCGCCAAGGTGAGTGTGAGTTGTTTATTGTGGATGCTTTGTGAGATCCCTTTGGTTGAAGCTAGACTTGTTGCTAGGCTAAATGCTCTCAGTGCTGCGGTAACTTAATACAAACTATACTGTGACTGTATAGAGCTCTGCAAAATTTTGAATCTCCTGCACTCAAAAACAAAACAATGATGTTTTGTTGTATAGTTAAATATTGCAGGTGATTTTAAGGAATGATAAATTATGTTCGACGCCGTAAGCAGTTTTGGAGTATTCACAGTTATTTTTAACACATTACAAAGTTATAGAAAACTTTCCAGAAGTGACATAACAGTTAACTTGATAAAACCTAAGATTTATTTTCTTTAATGAGAGTTTTAAAGGAAGTTCTGGGAATCTCAAGCTAAAGTTATAAAACCAATGGTTCTGGAGTCACAGAGTAGATCTGCGTTTCACTGTAGTGCTAAGCTACAGGTCTTTTATGATACTGGCTTTACACATCTAGAGACTTATATTTTTGCCCAGTTGATTTGGCAGTTCATAGTTCAGTCAGATAAAAGGTGAAAATGTCTGGAAACATACATTTTTGGTTTTCGTTACAGATTCCTAATTGCGTTTAGGTTCATAGTGTAATTAAGCCATTATAGTTTTCTTTGCACTTTTCCATGAATGACAGATTGGTTGAGTGCACGACTCCTTGTTGTCATGCTACATTGTTATGCTATCTGAGCTTGAGCTTCTCTGATTGATGCTCAGACAGTGAGTTTAGATTAAGAACCATGTTGTTAAGCAGAGTTAGTAAGATGTTGTGCCATATTGTTCATGCATTTTTTTGGATGATGAACAGTAATCTGTGAGAAAACTGTTATAAAACCACACTTTGTCTGTCTGTAATAGATGCAATTAATATCTCGTATTTAGGCTAGAATTGAGGAAGGTGATTCAGTGTTTGGACCTCTTTCCTGGTCTCTGCAGGACAAAGATGTTATTGAATCTCTCACAGACGGAGCAGAAACACAATGTTTGTTTGTCTGGGAACAAGCTGTATCGACTTTTTTCTTCTTTTTTTAAAAAATGACTATAGAGATAACATGAGCTGTCAAAGTGTTATATGGCTTCATTTCTGTCCTTGACGTCACTTATTTCACAGACTTTGCTGCAAAACATCAAATACGCAAAAAGCAGTAAGAGGAACAAAGTAAAGAAATTACAAACACAGGCAAAAGTCAGGAAAGAGGCAAATCTATTTAGATTTAGAGAAATCAGCACTGTTTTACTCAGGCTAATTTCAAGGCTGAGTGCCTTAAAATGGCCCAGTTTTCTTCTGCACAATGCACAGAAATGTCAGGCTGCTGACATTAGATTAATTCTGGCTTTGACGATAAAAACGTTTGAAGCATTTATGAAATAGAGAAACTGATGGCATCCTCATGCATGTTTTATTTGACTCTCGTGTTACAGCTTAACATCTCCAAAGGATTCTTCTGAAGCATGCTTGTCTCAGCTCCTTCAGCTGCTCATTTGAGGATAATGTACGAACAAGAAGAGCTTTAATACATTGGAATCATCAAGCTTTTTCAAAACGTAAAAAATAAGAAGTTCCTGCATTCATTTTAGCTGCACTTGTCTCAGACAATACATTTTCCCAAACATTCTGCAAACATAATTTAGTTTATTCTGTGATGCTGTTGTTGACTTATGCAGACATGTAGCTTATCTGACCATGTAACTTGTTTTATCATTATGTTTTTGGATGATTGCACATTTAAAAAATATGACTGTGTTTGCGTAGGAGGTGCTCCATGCTCATGTGTCACTCGTAGTCATGCACCACTGCATTGAAAGCCTATTAAAAATCATTTAATAATACTTTAGTCCTGCATTCGTTATTTCTCTTCCTCTGTCAAAGATTTAATTTGTTCAGCTGCACCTCACTGCACTGGTGTCATTGTGCCATCTCTCAGAGAGTTACTCTACCATATAAAGTTACTTAATAATTAAATCTCAGAACAACAGACAACTAAGGTCTAAAACAGTTACGTTTAACTTTACAGCTTGTAAAGTTATACAAGTGTATTAAATAAAGCAAATGGCAACTTTTTCTAAGAATGACTGAAGCGCAATTTCGGCTAAACCGCACCAGAGGACTGCTGCCGTGTCCAAAATATATTGTTTTCTGTATAAAGGGTAACTTAATCCAACAAAAGTATGTGGCTAAAGTCACAGAAATTTCTCCAAACTATCATATCAGTAGACTCAAATACGCACATCCAGACATCAAATATGTTTAAGACGTTTAATTTATTGGATAAGTAATCATGGAGAAGAAATGCAGAAACGGACCTAAGCAACAAAGCGACCTTCTTTGACAGATTTTTCTCCACCGTACTTGTCCATCAAGCATCTTCGTTTTCTACACTTAATTTTAAACAGAGCTAACAGTTCTGACCCTGCAGCCAACAGAGTGAGACCGCACTTAGTCTTTCATCCGTTCCCAGGACAGAGGCGGCACAAACACAGAGATGGAAACTGCCTTCATCTCCACGTTTCTCCAGCTCCAATTTCTTTTTTCAACTAATCTACTGATTACCATATTAATAAATGTTCCATAAGTTTTAAGTGTTCAAGGTCTCCAGTACCTTGTTTGTTGCTCCTAGAGGCTCACGCTGTGCAGACTCTAGATTTGTTGCTATGGCAACAAGCCATACAGCTTGCTTTGAAGTAATAATGGTGTTATGAAATTTTGCATTTAAATGGAATTTATTTACTTTCTGAACTCTAGAAAAGCCACCAACTATGAACCATAATAGGCGCTGCTGAATGAGTGCTTAAATGAGGGATGCCTGCGTCAGAGGAGTCCAAAGTGGAACCCCAGGACTTCCTGCAGCCCTTACAAGGATTTTATGTGGCCCTGGATAGAAATAAAGTTTGGTACGAATTTGACCGGCGAGAAAAAATGCAAAAAAACATTGTCAACATCACAACATCATCTGTGTTAGACGGTTGAAACAGATTAAAAGCATTTTGCTGTTTTTTTGTTTTTTTTTTAGGAAATTTTACTGGAAATAAATGAAAGATTTTTGGTGCAAGTGATAGCATGTAATTTATTGACTATGTGTTTTGCTTTGACTTTAATTTAATAGAGTAGAACCACAAATATTCAGTGACTTTTACTCAAAAACAAACTTGAGTAAGGAGTCCTTGACTAATCTACTATACTCAATTCCCCAGCACCTTTTGTTTGATCTATAATATGTATCATTGTTTCCATGGTAATTTTATGTATGGGGAACATTAACTATTTCTTTGGAGAGCATACAAAACTTTTTTTCTGTACAAGCCTTGGATTTTATTTTGCTAAAATGTGTTTTCCGTAACAACTCCTTAGATTTGATGAGATTTTTTACTCAGCTCTGATGTTCAACGTACAAATGTGTTTAACTTACAAATGTGGCACCATTTTTGTGGGACAGATTTAATTGCTGCTTCAACAAAGAAACAATCATCCAGTCAGAATTATTATTTTTTTGTGCAAGGTTTACTTGTTCAGTGCAATATACCTCTTTTTTTTTTACATTTTACTGCAGATTTTATGACTTGTCGTAAGACAACTTGCAGACATTTGTAAACTAGAAAAATGGCTAAACAATCTAGATATATGAATTCAGTGTGCAGTAGTTGTGTAAAACTGGGATTACTACTCTTCTTCAAAGAGAAAGCACATTTTGTTCTTTGTTGAGAAATACAAAGAACCTAAATAATTGTCCAGTCATTGTTCTAGTGTTGCTCCTCTAGATTAAGTTCAAGTCATTACATTCGAAGCATGATTCCCCTTTGTAAAACTCTCTCCCCTTTCAAAAGTTACATTTACAAAAGTTAAAGTAATGTTTTTCTCCTTCCACGCTTTAAAATTCAAACAAAGAGTATGGGAAATCATTATCAATTGTGTGCTTCACTGTGATGTGTGTCTGTGCAGAGGGAGAAGCAGGAATGATGTAATGCCCAAAAAATCTGGGAAGCTGCTAACAAGCACATTGATTGGAGTTTACAGGGTAACAGCTGCAGGGAGACAGAGCTAAAAAAACAACAACAACAACAACAACAGACAAAGAAAGATATGCAGTAGAAAGAGGAAAAAAAAGCAAAAGAAAGGTAGAAAAGAAGAAAAAAGACAGAAAGAAGCAGGGAAAAGAATACTGGCAGAGAAAGGGTCTGTAAAAGCTTAAGCTAGACAAAATGCTGTACACAGTCATACTTTGACTCAGTTATATCCTTTTTAATGAATAAAACTGCTGAAATGCACCATGAAGCAAACAGAAAAGAGGAACATTAAAGTTCTCGAAATGGGGACAGCAACAGTAAAGATAGTACTGCAGTAGCTGTTTAAATGAGACACAGAAACAAAGCAAATAGAACTTGTTTCATTACTGATAATTACATTTACTACAGTATGGGATTTTTTTCTGTGTGGGGGCATAACAGAGCAGCTCATAGTTAGCCTGAGCAAAGATGGAAGTTGAACTGAGGTCATTAGCTTCTTTTTGTGCAGGGATTGAGTCAGATTAACGAAAGGAGGGAGAGAAGAGGCTAAAAAGCAAATGCTAATATTCACAATTTGTGTCTGAATCTGTGGGGGTGGGGAGGATTCTGGGAGCTGGTGTCTATCTCCAGCGATCATTGAGTGAGAGGCGGGCTCCTCTCTGGACAGGTCGCCAGTTCATCACTGAGTCAACCACACAAACTCACAACTAAGGGCAATTTAAAGACACCAGTTAACCAAACAGTCATGTTTTTGGACTGTGGGAGGAAGACAGAGTACCAGGAGACAACCGACTCAGGCACAATGAAAACTTTATAACTCTATGCAGAAAAATCCAAGGTCAGGATTCAATCCTAGAAACATCTTTTTGTAAGGCAACAGTGATACCAACTGTGTCATTGTGCAGCCCAACCATTTTTTCACAACGTGTAATCAGAAAATATATATACATATATAAATATATTTAGAAAAAATTTAAATAATGGGCAAACAAACACCCCAAAAGGAGCTTTTACAGTTGTGGTGGCCGGTCTGGTGACAGCCTGCAGGGTCATCTTAAGACATTGGAAGACCACAAAGTGTCCCGAGCTAAAGGAGTGGATTAAATCAATGACGGATACAGCTTCTTATGAAGTCTTGCTCAACAACATGGA